>PVIC010006986.1:0-10372 GCA_004025085.1 Thryonomys swinderianus
GTCCTCCTTGAATCTGTAATAATCCTTGAGAGTTCTCACTCCTGACACATCATGGTAGGTATTTGAGCAGAACAATCACATCATGTTTGTTACCATAATACAATAAATGCCAATATCAGTATTAAACACAGTAAATAAGACAAAAAAGGTTTGTTAGATTCTATACTGGATAATTTGAGCTTATGAGTTCCCTCTATGTCTGACTCCTCACTGCACAGCTCCGGGATACAGTGTGCTGCTGGGCGGCCTTCAGTCCACTGGAAATGGACTGCACCCTGCAGCCGGGTCCGCGTGCTGCTCACTCAGTTCGCCGGAAGCATGGCACGGTGGGCTCGGAGTTGCTCGGTCCGGTCCGCCCGCCGCAAGTTCCCCAGTCCACTGGCCTCACGGCACGGCGGGCCCGGGGCTGCTGGGTCCGGTCCGTCCGCCGCAAGTTCCCCAGTCCGCTGGGCTCTCGGCACGGCGGGCCCGGGGCTGCTCGGTCCGGTCCGTCCGCCGCAAGTTCCCCAGTCCGCTGGGCTCACGGCATGGCGGGTCCGGGGCTGCTGGGTCCGGTCCGTCCGCCGCAAGTTCCCCAGTCCGCTGGACTCACGGCACGGCGGGCCCGGGGCTCGTGTTTATGGTTTTATATGCCAATGGATATTGTTCACCCCTGCAGCCTTTTTGGTTTAATTAGATTGGAGCCTGTCCCTGTATTGTAAGGAGAAAATTTCTGTTGGTTATAACAAGGTCAGCAGAACTGAGCATGTCTTGAAAATAAACATTAAAACTTGTTTTGATAATTGAGAAGACATTGGAGAGAAAGGTAAACAGAAGGGGATATGTCAGTAGGTAGAGATAAAAGTAAGAGATATGTCAGTAGGTATAAAGAAGATAGGAAGTTGGACACTGTTGGAGTTATACCTAGGGGAAAGGGCCAGCATAGAGGAATTTGGGGAGAATATTTGTTAAGGATTACCCTGATATCCTCTTAGATATCATATTGTTTAATTTATAGTGCTGGCTAATTCCTATTATTTAATTTGCTTAGTTTTATTCTATTAGAGAGCAAGGAGGGAGGTAAGGTAGTGGGAGGTAAAGAAAGATGAAGAATAAGGCTGGGAGAGAGTTGAAGCTGGGGGGAAAGCACTGAAAGCACCCTTAAAACATAGTATTACCATCATGACATACCAATGAAAAAGAACCAAGAAAGAAGGGTAACGGAAATGAAAGCAGGATAAAAAGAGAGAGTAGAAATAAATAGAAAAAAGAATACAAACAATAACAAATACCAACCAGAATAACAAAATCTAATAAAATAACAATAGAAATAACAATAAAAGCCTTTACACAGTTGTAGCAATAACACAGATCTTCCACACAGCCCTCTCTTCACTGGTGTCAGTGTCTGGCTTTGATGAGAGGTACTCTCCTCTGTTCAAGACAGTCATCTGTCCGAAGACTGTTGAAGTCTGTTGCTTCCTCCTAACTCACATCCTGGTTTCACCCACCACCACGCCTCCATGAATGCAGTTGTCTGTATCCATCGAAGGTGAATATCATGAACATGTGTGCTTTCTCTTATCTATTATATAGGCTATCCCAGATTCTGGTTGAATGCCATATATCTTATCTATTATATAGGCTATCCCAGATTCTGGTCACCAGTGACTGTTTTAACTCTGCCTGCCCAACCTACAAGAGGCCAGGTTGTACATGTGCTTCTTTACTGTTTTGTTTGCTAACATTGTTGTGTGTTGGCCATTTGGACTTCTAGGAAGTGTATTTCAGTGGTCTAGTTTTAAAACCTCTAATAGCACATATTTGCAATATGTGATCACATTCATTATAGGGAATTGGCATATACATGACACACCTCAGTTTTCTTTTTTTATTTTTCTGTGCTGTTTTCTGATTTTGTTCCAGACCAGACTTTCACTTCCTTCTGCCTTTCTCAGTTGAGTGTCCCCTTGCTTTGTGGGAAGGTAGCACTGTCATGGGCAGGGCGGTGAGTGTTCCACATCTCCCACTCCCACTGTATATGGAAAAACGAGGCACCCAGTAGGGAGGATACCTTCACTGTTGGTTTACTTAACGCAGCAGACTGTTTCTGAGTGGCCAACTTGGTCTTTCCCTGAGTTAGCCTACCCCTGTCCCATGGTGGAGTTGAGGCATCCCTTTGTTAATTCTTTCTTTGCTCTTGAAGCTTTGGCAATCTTCCCTTTGCATTGTATTTATAAAAACTTGAATGCCATATATCCTAGGGCTGTTTTGTTTAAATTAAATTTAATTGGTAGACTTTGACCTTCCTATTTTTGGATATTTGTAACCTTTTAATTTGTTAAGTTTTCTGTTACTATTTCTTTGAATAAGCTTTCTACTTCTTTGGTATTCTCAAGTCCTTCCTGAACTCCAATAATCTGAATATTTGCTCTTTTAATACTGTCTCAAAGCTTTGATAAGCTTTCTTCATTTCTATTCATTCTTTTCAATTTTCTTTCCTCTACTGTGTATTTTCAAGTAATCTATTGTTGACCTTATTAATTCTTCCTTCAGTTTGCTCTATCCTGGTATTGCTACCATCTCTTTTTAAATATGCTGACTGTATTTTTCAGCTCACAAATTTTTACTTGATTTTAACTGTCTTCATCTTTTTGTTAGGTTTCTGTGTTTGCTTATTCATGCACACACATACACAACCACAAACACATTGAGTTTCCATGAAACAGCTGCTCTAAATTCTCGAAAGTTCTCTCATACTGATTATCGCCTGGTTATTTTCTGGCTCTTCATTTTGGTTACTTGGTGGTTTCCCTGGAACTTTTTAGGCTTGCTAGTGTGCCATACTGTCTGGGAGGAGTGTCTTGTATTCCAAATATGGCTTGCTTTGTGCCTGGCTTTCTAGAAATTCTGAACAGACTGTTATTTTCTGTCTTTCATCACTTCCCCTGTTTCAGTACAAGAGGGTGCCCAAGTGCCAGAAGTCTGCTGATATTTTGTTACTGTTTTAGTAGTAGAGGACAAACCAAGCCCAGGTTGGTCCAAAATATTATGTTGGTATATAGAAGCAGGAAAGTACTTGGAGAGAGCAGTCTATCCCAAAAACCTCTCCCTGGGGCTAGGACAGACCCAGATGCCTCATCCACAGTTGCCTGCCTATGGGCAGATACTATAGGCCTTAGCCTGGCTCTGGGAAGAATCACTGTCTGTGACCATGCTGAGGTTCTGTGTAATATCTGTGACCACAAAAACCATGAAAGTGTGTTACACACTGAGCCTCCAGTCAGCCAAGACCAACACTGGTTCAGGACCATGGCCAAAACTTCTGTGAACTCTCAATTGCTGAGGTAGAGTCATGTCCCAAGACTACCATAGCCAGCCACACAGATGATGCTAGCTAGAATAGAAGACCAATCGACTGGAGCTTCATGAACCCCAGCAGTGGAGCTGTGCCAGGCTTTGCCAATAGGCAGGTCTAAGGATAGTGCCCATTATTATCTTCCTAGAGTTAGATCTTACCAGTTCAGCACGAGGTTCCAGAGTGAAGTTGTGGACTTACTTCCCTGTCCTACCCCTACCAATGCTATCTTGAATTACACTATGCTGCCTAGCATTGGGTTAGCATTATTTAAAGCAGACCCTTGTCATTCGGGCTGATGCTAAGCATGGCTGTGCCTGAGTCTCACAGCCGCAAAGACCAGCACAGTCTCAGGTACACCATGGCCCACACTGCAGCTGGTGGTGATTCAGGCCGAGATGCAAGTCGGCCTCATGGTGGTACAATCTCTGGTGCTAGGATAGTTCTAGAGCTCATCTGTGTGTATTGGCGTGTTCTGCCTGAAGCTGGGCAATAGGTGATGGTGATAGTCCCTTGGCTGGTAAGTTGTTTAAAATGTTTCTTTTATACTTGTACATCTATTATTTCACCTTCCTTTACCTGTGTCCAGTCCTCTATTTGCTTTATATATAAAATTTCTTGTATCAATTTTAAATTTTTTTCTTTCAAAAAATCCCATAAGGTGCCGGACGTGGTGGCTCACGCCTGTAATCCCAGCACTCGGGACGCAGAGACAGGAGGATTGCTGAGTTCGAGGCTTGCCTGGGCTACATAGTGAACTCAGGGCCGGCCTGAACTGCAAAGTGAGACCCTGTCTCAAAAAAAAAAAAAAAAAATCCCATAAGGCTCTTTTTCACATCAATAAATTTCAAATTCTGTTGCTTCATGGGCATAGTTCTTCACTCTTTTATTTCCTTAAATGTACCTGTCATAATCTGTAATGAAAATGTCTCCAGTTTTCGTCTGGTTCTTAAGCTGTTTTTATTGAATTTTTCATGTATTGGAGGATTTTGTGATGTTATCCTTGGACATTAGTGGAAGTTCTTTGAGGCCTGGCTTGAAAGTCTATTCCTGCTGAGAGGATTATTTGTGAGGTCCCTTGAGTATGAATTATGATCCCAAACATGCCAGAGTATGGACTATGATTAGGCCTTCTCAGGGATACCTGTCTCCCCACCCTTCATGCTAGAGTCTCAGGCTAAAGTAGGCTCCACCTACCACCTGCCTCTAGAAGACCTGTTTTGTTGAGTTGTTTTGTTTTAGTTTTTCCAGTTTATTTACTTCATAGGACCAGCAGAGTAGGAAGAACCTTATCCTCCTGTTTTGTAAGATCTTCTGGTATCTAGAGGACACAGATTTGGAAGCACAAGCTTTTGTCTAGAGCAGTGAGAGGAAACCTTTTAGAGCCTGCAGTGGTAACAGCCAGCTAAAGAATATGTACTTGTGTATGATAGGTTCACTGCCCCTGGTCTAGACCTTTGAGAGTGGTCGAGCCTCGGGAAACTTTTTTCAGCCCTGGGTGAAGAATCTTCAGGAGCTTTCACTGCCTCAGAGAATTCACTTATTCTCCTGAAAGATCACCTGTGTGTTTAAAATATTTTTTTAAATGTACATACTCAACATTTTTAGTCTGTATTAAGAAGGTTTCTTCTAACATCAGTCTACCACACTGGGAGAAATGGGAGTTAGAATTTTTCTTTTAAAAATGAGCATTTTAAATCTTATGTGGTATCTTCTTCAGAAGTTACATTCAGAGGATGTGTTCAGTTTTTTAGATCATAGTCAAGGGAAGGGAAATAAGTGAAGAAGTAATAGCTGCTATTTTGGGTTAACTCAATAATCCACAGAGCTCTATAACCTGCCATCCATTCTATGAGACAGATTTGTATCATTCCTGTGGTAAAGATGGGGGCTCTGAAACCTGGGAGAGGTTCAGGAGACTTACCCAAGGTCATCTAACAGGTAATTTATAATGTCTATCTTGGGTTATCAAAAAGAAGTTGCTTGATGAGATCTGCTTATGCTGGATGCATTGCTATTTTACAAGGAAGCAAAATTGACACTATATCTTAAATTTCCATTTAAATTGTGTTGTAGACCAATGTGGGTGTTACCATATTAAAAAACATAATATCAAAGGAATACTAAAAGTAGTTTACCCTGCCCCTTTACTACTTTGCCTCCTCTAAGAAAAATTACTCTTAGAATGCCTCCGAAGGATTATTCTAGTTATCCAGATTATCTAGTTATCTAGTCTGAAAACATATGTGTCACCCTAGATGGGAGGGGAAACTTGTCAAGAGCTTTAGAGATGAATTGCCAGGCACATGTACATTTTGCTCTGTAATGTGTCCTATGCCACTTCTCTCACACAGCCTCAGTCAACAGGGTGAGGTGTGCTTTTTATAGTTAATACTTACATCTACTAGTGAATATGTTTTGTGCGGTTTTTTTTAAAGATATGTATTCTTCCATGCCCCCTTGCTCCATTTGTTTTTAGATCTAAAATATCACCCCTCATATGCTTGGAAAGTGACTGAATCCTGGGGGCCCATACTTATCAGTGGATGTGCTGTTAGGAGATGAAGCTTGCTGGTAGGTGGCTCACTGGGGCATCATGACCCAGAAGGCTATGTTCTGGTCCCCAGCTCCTCTCCTCTCTCTTCTTTTCTCACTTTTGTCTGCTTCCTAGCTGCCTTAGAATGAGTACCTTTTCTCTGCCATCCCTTTCTGCCATACCATTTGTGCCTCAGAGTCAAACAATCATATTCTGAATTCTATAAAACCATGAGCCATAATGAACCTCTCTTCCTTTAACTTGTGTGTCTGAAAGCTGATAACACATGGTAGAGCTTTAATATTATAGATCAGCCTTTAATTTTATGTGCTAATATTTAGAATACTGTTTTCTCAGGTTGTATTTCTGAATACCCTTCTTTTTCTTGTGTAACCTTGCTTCCTGATTACAAATATTTTGATAGATATTGGAATTGCAACATCTTTGTTTTTTTTCTAAAGTGAGTTTTTATTCTCCTTGAGTAACCAGGTTTATTAGCCCAGAAAAAATTAGGAAAAGGAGTCCTGGGAAGATGCCCTTTATTCTTTTTTTTTTTTTTTGAGACAGGGTCTCACTTTGTAGTTCAGGCTGGCCCTGAGTTTACTATGTAGCCCAGGCAAGCCTCGAACTCAGCAATCCTCCTGTCTCTGCCTCCCAAGTGCTGGGATTACAGGCGTGAGCCACCATGCCCAGCAAAGATGCCCTTTATTGAAGTGCAGAAGTAGGCAGTTTCACTGGCCGTTTTCTCCTTTGTGCTTGGCTAGTAATTGAGAACTGTGCTTCTGCTCTAGGCGCTCCACTGAAGCCCTCACAATCACCTGAGGGTTCTAAGGCCAGGAACCAAAATCAGATGTATCACCATCACTTCAGAGCTTGACCCATTCCCATCTTGACTTTGACCTCTTGGACGGATGGGTGTGTGTGTGTGTGTGTGTGTGTGTGTGTGTGTGTGATCTTTGATTGGTTAAGGATTCATGTAATAGTGAAATTCAAAACATAAAAGTTTTTCACTTGTTCTATACCCAGAATAGGTAAGACAAATGAGCATTGCTCCTTCAAGAATTAAAGGCAACCTAAAGAGAACTAAACGTACTCTTAAAAGTAAAAATTTAATCCATTTTTCCCTGCCTCTGTATCAGTTCTGTTAGCATTAGTTTTGTCCTCTTTCTCTTTTCTTCTTTTCTCTTCCCAGCTGAGTTTCTGTAACACAGAGTAAAAATTCATTTCCTAAAAATTGACTTCATTTGAATTTTGGGGGTAAGAATTGTGAAACAGTTCTCACTTTACGCTGTTAATTTTGATCACGTACTTTAGAAAGGAAGATAAAGGATTTTGAGGCAAAACAGCCTTTTCTGAATTCTCCTAAGTGCCCAAATCATCCTTCATTCTGTAGTTATCATTGTTAATTTTCGGATCCAATGGGTAAAAACCAACTTTTCATAA
This sequence comes from Thryonomys swinderianus, assembly GCA_004025085.1. NCBI lineage: Eukaryota > Metazoa > Chordata > Mammalia > Rodentia > Thryonomyidae > Thryonomys > Thryonomys swinderianus. The sequence goes on from PVIC010006986.1 coordinate 7,317, forward strand.
CTTCAGTGTCCAATTTATGGATGCCACAAATTCAAGGAGATAAAAAGATAAATTCTTTCTATAACATAATACCTTTGCCCCTCAGTGTCAATGAAGGGTTGTTTCCGTTACCCTCTCCATACCAAAATCCATGAAAGCTCAGTCCCTTGTATAAAAACTACATGCTAATTTGCATATGGCCCATGCACATTCTCTAATGTCTTTCAGATTATCTCTAGATTACTTATAGTATCTAATACAATATAAATGCTATCTAAATATTATAGTGGTTATACTGTATTGTTTTGGAGAATAATGACAAAGTCTACAATCAAATACAGAGGCAGTATTTTCCCTGAATGTTTTCAGTATACAGATGTGTAACTCATGGATACAGAGAGCCAACTATAACTTAAAACTAATTAAAGTTGGCATCGAAGTGTAGCTGAGCTGGGGATTTAGCTGAAGTGGTACTGCACCTACTGAGGAAGCAGAACAGGCTTCCTGGTACTGCCAAAAAAAAAAAAAAAAAAAAGCTCTCTAGAAGTGTAGCTGAAATGTACCACCAGTATTATATCCCACTGTCCTTAATTGGTTGCCATGTCCAGAAATGAATGTACCTTCAACTAATCTTGTTTAAGCAGCAGACAGTACCTAGCATAGTGGACTTTCCTTATGTCCTTATGTTGGAGATAGGTCCCATTTATATTTGTTTTTCCTGTGTAAAAATTATACTTGAAATATATGTAAATTTTATTCATCTATAAGGATTTTCTTATAATTATGCCATTAAATCTTTATCAGATTTGTGTCTTCACTTCCCACCCAATGTAGAATTTAACTCTTCTAGTATTTATATATTTGAGGGTCACCTCAATAGTTTATTCATTAGATTTAAATAAAATAGCTAAATAACTTGTCAGTTATGAACACATCCTATATGCCCCAGCCTTCCATAAGAATTTCTAGAATGTGACTTTCTGTTTTCTCCTGTCATACATGCTGTAGTAGTAGTAGTTAAGATATACGTCTGAGAAGTAGAAAATTACTGTATAATTAAATGTTGCTACATTTCTCCAGAAATTTATGAAGTTTTGCTGTATATCGTAGTTTAAAAGGACACTATATGAAATATATTAACACAGATGAACAGAACCTCAAGAATGAAAAAACTGAAGAGGCAGAATCAGGCCTACTCTAGGAGTCAGATGTGTGTGGTGTGAAATCTCACCCACTCTACACACTGCCATAGGACCTCAGGGTAAACAGGCCTTGCTTGTATAATACTAGTATTATTTACCTTATAAGTATTGTAATGATGAAGTCAGTGAGTAAATGAGAAGTCTTTAGACAAATGCTAAATCAATGGGTATGACTTTGTCCCTAATCTTGAGTACCTACTTGTGTTACTGTTAGGGTCCAGGCCCCTATGTCCCAGCCCTATGCTCTGTTGAGCTCTGGTTTAAAAAGCCCTTTCATATTAAAGCAGCTCAGAGAAAACAGTATGATCAGTACCTGATTTTTCATGTTTCTTGCTCCACCTGCTATCATACAGTATGTTTAGCAGTCATGTAAATGTCTGTCCATAGCTTCTGGTGAGATTATTTTTCTTGAAAAGAGGATCATCTTGAACTTTTACAGTTTATTTATCTATTTTGTTTAGCTCATGTGAATAGAATATTAAATTAAATGTGAGTTACATAAGTATTGATTGGATAAATATTTTGTTGGTAGATAAAAAGAAGATAGGGCCAGAAATTTAGCTCAGTGGTTCTGACACCTGCCTCACAAGCGCAAGGTCCTGAGTTCGATCCCTGGTAACCACATACAGTTGCTGGGCATGATGACTCATGCCCACCAGCAATCAATACCACTTACCACAGTGCTGGCTCATGCCTGTTATCCCAGCACTTGGGAGGCAGAGGCAGGAGGATTGTTGAGTTCCAGGCTTGCCTGGGCTACATAGTGAGCTCAGAGCCAGCCTGAACTACAAAGTGAGACCCTGTCTCAAAAAAAAAGAAAAAGAAGATATATTAGTGTCAGAACGTTTCTGTGTATAAGATCAGTTAGTCAATGATAAAATACCTTTAAAAGTTTTAATTCCAGAGGAGCATATTGGCAGGAGGAAATGCTTGTCCTGGTAGACAGAGGAAAAGGGAGTGTGGAGCCATTTGATCTTCTGCTGCCCCTCCCATCCCAAAGTCCTGTCATCTTCCAGGGGACAAAACAGAGAACCATCACACCTCAAATATAGAAATGGTTGCAGGCTGGTCATTTTTCAGTTGATACTTATTTGTGAAGTTATGTTTTTTATATTCAAAATTGTGTACAAATTCATCCAGGTCTACACTGGGATCCTACTGTTTATAACTGAATCTGTAAGAGTGATTGCTTGCCAGATTTTCCTGCTAGCTGCTGCTAATGTTATAACTGTTTTCTGTGATCTCTCGTAATCTACTTTTGCCATATTATAGCTCAAGGTTAATACAACACAAACAACATTATTTAGGCTTGTGTCTTAAGGGCATGAAACTCTAATTTTGGGTGAAAATGACTCAATATATTGCTTTCTAAGGTTTATTGCTTTTTGCTAGTTCTCATTTTTCCCTACCCCAAGTTATTGAGTATTGTATAAAACTTAAAACTTTTTGTTTCTAAAAATATATCCTCTTTATTGTCTGAAAAAAAAATCGATCGAAGAACATTTCACAGGCTACTTAAAAAAAAGAAAAGATGGACAGTCTGTTTGGGGTTTCTGCTACACGCGTAGCAGCACTTAGGCCTTTGGGTGAAGCATCATCCTATGAGAAGCCATGAACAGAAACATCCTTTCCATTACTCTCTCATGGTGAGAAAGGATGGATGCAAGCTCTTGTTTTAAACATTTTCTAGACCTCATTTTCTTGCCAACTTACATATTCACAGTGATGCCATGAAATAAGAGTCAGCATCATGATTCATGAACAGGAAAGTAGCAAAACAGCCATAAATATGAGAGAAGGGGTTTTGAGTAGAATACTGATTATTTTTTTATAAGCCAACAGGCAGAGCTCACACATTTTTTTTAAATTGAATTC
>PVIC010006986.1:10472-52342 GCA_004025085.1 Thryonomys swinderianus
AATTTGTACCAGTATATGCCACAAGTTAATTCTCATTTTTACCCATATCCCTACCCACTCCCCCCTCCTCCCCCCTTTATACATGCTCTTTTATTTTCTTTCTGTATCATATTTATTCCTTCCCCTCATCACATTCCCACACCAAGTTTCCTATAGAAATATTCCACTCTATAGAAGCTGTCCTACTTTCTAGAACTCATTTGCATCTACAGGTGTTCATGCCAAAGAGAAGATCCGGGAATTGTCTATCTGTGATCTATTGATTTCACTTATTAGTATATTCTCCAGATGTCTCCATTTGCACCTAAATGGATCGATCTTGTCATTCTTTATGGCAGAGTAATACTCCATTTTGTAAAAAACCCACATCTTCTTTATCCACTCTCCAGTTGATGGACATTTGGGTTGTTTCCAAGATTGAGCTATCATGAACTGAAGAGCTCACACATTTTATAGTATTTGTTCTAATAAAAGTTTCCAGTTGTTCCGCTCCCACAGCCTACATGTTTTCTCCAGGAGGTTGAGCAGAATGCTACTCTACTCTAGAAAGCAGTTAGAAAGTCAGTGTTTTCCAGCTTTAAGTGAAGAACTTTCTGTCCACCACTTTGTCCCTCCCCTGGTCTTCCCTGTCTGTTGTGTTGGATGCATCCTTACTTACAAGTATCTTGGAATCCACTGGTCTAATCATTCTATTTTTTTAATTGAATTCTTTATTGGTACATTTTATATATAGCTCACAATTACACACAACATTGGGGAATTTGTACCAGTATATGACACAAGTTAATTCTCATTTTTACCCACATCCCCCTTATATACATGCTCCCCATCCCTTATATACATGCTCTTTTATTTTCTTTTGGAATCATATTCATTCTTTCCCCTCATTACATTCCCACATCAAATTCCCTTTGGATATTTCCTATTTTACAAAAACTATCATACATCCTAGAACTCATTTACATCTATAGGCTCTCATTTTTACCCACATCCCCCTTATATACATGCTCCCCACCCCTTATATACATGCTCTTTTATTTTCTTTCAGAATCATATTCATTCTTTCCCCTCATTACATTTCCACATCAAATTCCCTTTGGATATTTCCTATTTTACAAAAACTATCATACATCCTAGAACTCATTTACATGTATAGGCTCTCATACCAAAGAAAGGCTCCAATATTTGCATATCTGTGACCTATTTATTTTACTTACTAGTGTGTCTTCCAGGTGTATCCATTTGCATATAAATGAATCTTGTCATTCTTTATGTCAGCATAATACTCCATTTTGCTAAAAAAAAAAAAAAAACCACATCCCGTCTCCAGTTGATGGGCTTTTGGATTGTTTCCAAGATTGAGCTATCGCAAACTGAGCTGCTATGAACATGGGAGCACAAATGTCGGTCTAATCATTCTTAATGTGAGCCTTTGTGCTTCACTTTTCTTTTGCTCAGTGTTACCTTTGGGGCCCCATAAACACTTTGGTTCTATTTCTAGAAAAATGAACGTTCACTTAAAATTTTGTATTGACATTTCAGAGCATTCTCAGACTGATCTGCTACCACCATTATCAACACCAAAAGGCTTACAAATGAAATTGCTGTGTTCCAAGCTCTCTAAAAAAATCAGACTGCATCTCTCACATTACACAAAATAACAACAGATGAAAATAAAGCGTGATGACATGAACTAGCAAAAGACACTTTCCCCTCATTATTTTAAATCTGTTTGCAGTGAACCTATAGGAAACCTAAATGCTGGTTTAAATTCTGCAGCTATACTGTATAGAGTTATATTGTCTTCCATTCTTTTGGACTTCTTCAGGCCTCAGTTCCTCCATCTCTAAACTAACACTGCTGTCCTGTGTTTGGCTTCAGTGCTGTGTAATTCAGTGAGCCAAAGTGAAGTGGTCATGATCAATAGTCCTGTCCCCATCTGAGCATGTGCTGTTTGTGCCCGTTCATTTCATTTGCTCAGATCATGTATGAGTTTCTAGTTGGTAAGCAGGTCAGTGTTGGCCTGTGTACAAAATATATATAAAGACAGTCTATGTATTTGAGTTTGAATTAGTGAATCCTTTTTTATTTTTTACTTCAGTTATTTCTGTTCTTTTTTTCTTGCCTTTTCATCATTCTATCCCAAAGCAAAAAGAAAATCGAAGTATGAACTTTCTCTTTCCATCAGTCCAAGTGGTTAACTAGAGATCCTCTTTCTCCAGTCACAGAAAGTGGTTAACTAATTCCTTGTGTTAAATTATATGCAGTAATGTTGGGTAGGCAGAGGAGAGGCAATGATGTTGCCCCATGAATGAGTATGGTGCTAACATAGAGGGGGGATAATAAATAAGTGGCCACTTGGGTGAGTGAAACAGGCACATAACCCCAGACAGGAAGGTCAGGGTAATATATATCATCCATGAATCTTACAGCCTCTTTCCTTAGCTTACCTCCTTGAAACGAACCCTCTTACTTCCTCTTCTGAGGAAAAAAAGAAAAGAATTTTTAATTTGGGCATTTTATGTCTCTCAGACTATAAAACCCAGCCATGATGATGAGCTAGCAAAAGTACTCTTTATTGTACTTTGCAACAGATACAGTAGTAGAAGTTTTGTGAATTGTATCTCCTTTAATCCTTTTAAATACTTTGGGATTTGTGTGGCTACTTCTGTTTTTCACATGAGGAAACTGAGGCTCAAAGAGGCTAAATTAAATGCATATAGACAGTAAACTGTAAAGTAAGAATCCAAGCACAGATTATTTGATTCTGAAGCTATAGTGCATGCCCTGTCATACTATATGCCCACTGGGATGCCAGTTAGTAGCTGGTAAAACAGTAACATGGTTTACAGTGTCCTGTAAAACTTTGTCTGGCTTTGTAAATCAGCCTGCCCCTAGGTTTACTGTTCCTGCTGCACCTCATTTTCTACAGATAAGTACAATTTATGGGATAATTTTTTAAGTTAGAGGCATGACTAGAATAGAGAACAAAAAAGTGACATGTTTCTCAGGATTTCTTTTTAAAGGTTTTTTTGTTTTGTTTTCTATTTTATTTTGATTTGCTTTTAATTCATCACTATGCCTGGCACATTAGAGAAATCCAATGAATATATCGAATAAATGGCTACCTGAATGAAGGACAGATTGTTATACAGTGGTTAAATGAGTTGATTTTACAATAGTAAATACGGAAAGCAAAACTATAGTGTTCCACACTGGTATGACTTTGTTGTCTGCATTCTAGGAACAAAATATATAACTTTTACATAACTCTTTGAAGCTCTTGCTAGGGTTTCATATCCTATTTCTTAAATTCCTTTTTGCTGCCCTTACAGTTTAGTGTTTACTACCTCACTTTCACTGGAAAAAGGACTAATTTTACACTGTAACATACCTGCTCTGTGATAAAGCCTTGATTTAAAAAAAAGCCATTTTCCAATTTAATAGCTCAAGGAAGAAGATTGTCCCTAGGGGAACTGTGACACAATTCTACAGTTTACTCATTGTGCATTTGTCCTTCAGTACTAAAACTGGGAGGAAAAAAATGGATGGATATTGAAGGAGAAATATAGAATAACTAAGCTCGAAGGTCATCAGTGACGCTAAGAGGAGTAAAAAATGATAAAGTGAACACAAAAAGTTGTATTTTGTGAAAAATGAAATTGAATTGCTCTTAGCAAGGAAAAAGTAAGGGAAAGAAAAGCACCGAGGAAGCTTTGTTAGTGCATATGGGGCGACAGGAAAAAAAGATCACACAAAATGAGTAACTTTGGATGAGGCCAAAGAACACAATATAGCCCTTACCAAACTTCAACTTCATAGACCTAAAGATGTAGGTCAGTGAAAGCTCAATTTTAGGAAACAAGGCTAGTTTCTTGGAGAGATGACCCCCCCCACCCCCACCTGCGACAGGAAGAAAGTCAGTTGTCAGTTTATGTCTTCAAGTGCCTGACTCAAAATAGGCACAGCATTAATTAGAAATATTGCTAGTGTAGGAAGAGTATTGAGCCTTTCTGAGCAATGAAGGTAAAAGCTCTAACCAGGGTGGATTTTAGCTCCCCTGCTGATCTTTCCTGAGATTATAAAATTATATGTGAGTATCATGGTCCCCCTTTGTAGGGAACAGGGTAAGGGGACATCACTAGAGCCACTGCAGTTAAATTCTAGTCTTCTGTGAGCCATGACAGTTCAAGGCTAATAAATAAAAAGATAAAAACCAGACTTAAAGAAGAAGCTGAACTTGGGGCCTGAACTTGGGGCTACTCTGGATAGCCCAGACCCCAACCACTTGCCTCACCTTTATCTGCCTTTAATAATAAAAAGACTAGGGCAGGGCAGGTGCTGCCAACAATCCTTGAAGATCCTGTAGGGCAGAGGAAATGTGGCCATTAATCTCTGAAGAACCATGAAGATCCCAGAGTAGTTCTGTCCTGGAGTACCACAGCACGTGAGACCACTGGATTTCCTGTTGGCAGCTGAGGCAAAGATAAGAACCAAGTCCCCAGGTCCAGATACAGCACTGCCATTTTCCTGCAGGCAGAAAAGCTTGGCCTAGTCACAGTCCCAACTGCGCAACAGGATTGCTCCCAACACTCCTTCCCATTCTACACACTTCTTTCTCTACCCTCTTATCTGTAATTGGGAAAAGCCATTCATTGTTTAGAAGGTTGTAGCACTGATGGAATGCACATAACTCAGTTTGTTTTTTGCAATGTCTGACTGTTGTTTTTAAATAAAAGTCTTGACAGAAATACAGTGCTTTCCCACATGTAGGCCATATGCTGAATTCTGTTGTTGTGGGAAATCTTTAGCCTCTATGACTAAATGTTGGCTAGCTCAGACTCTCTAGAGTGTTCTGACTTATGAATGTAGTTTTTGTTTTCATGCCATTAGAAACAGAATGATAGTAAAAAACCACTTGCTGACTCAGATGTTAGAGCTGTTTTTATTTAATTTAGAAACAAGATTTGGTAATGAGTCTTTTCTGTATCCCTGTATACTTAGTTCTGGCCTTCACCATGTAAAGATGATAAGAGAGTACAGAATGAACCTAATGGTCAAGTTGCACATTGAGTTAATAAATTAAAAGACTGTCACTAAGCCCGTTCATGCCCACTCCTTTTTTCCCCAAATATTCTCTGTGACCTACTTCTGTGGATAAGAAAAATGATTTTGCCACCCTTCTATGACATTATGGGTATAGTGAACTATTCCCAAGTGTCTTGGCATAGGCCCTCGAGAGGATGAGCATTAATTATTTGCAGACTGCTGATGCATCACCTCTATGTGTCTATATTTGTCTTTTAAGAATGCATCATCACTCTCTAATTATAGGTGATCTTGTGGGATTATGTCTCCAGAGTTCTTATACTAGGATGACATAGTGTGCATGGAAAGTAGTCCCTTAAAAGATTGGAGAGCCAAGATGATTGTTAAGATCCAAGTTACACCAGTGTTCAGAAGAATACTTGGGATGATGTTCACATTGTCAATGTCACCACCTGCCTAATTCTCACATTTTAAATAACTTTCTGAGTGAGGTCATCTTTAAGTTTATATTGTTCTAACCAAAAAGTTAATCACTTAATTGTAACTCTTGGAATAATACAGTCCTTACCCCAACAATAATTTTTTTATAAGAAACAGATAATCACCATGAAATCCTCTCTTATAGTCACCTTTCTATAAAACTGGGGTGAGCTATGAGGGCTGCTGTCTCCCAGGCTCAGCCTTGAGGCTTGTAAAGCAGTAGAGAACAAAGCATGTAATGCTTTAAGAGTCAGATTTTTAGGGTGGGAGTCGGGATGTTTTGCCAAGTAACATAGAAGTACTAAAGTACAGGAGTTGAAAACATCAAAGTTCCCAACATTTTTAATCTCTGTTCGGTTAAAAGAAAAAAAAAAAGCTATTTTCTTTGACATCTTTGCAGAAAAGTAGCTGATTTGGATTCTAGTTGTATAGAACATTTATATAATTATTTGTTTATTCCTGACAACTCTTAGCCTCTAGCCCCTGTACAAAAGAAAAGCCTTTATGCAAACCTCTGTGCTCAAGACATCATGGAGGTATCTATAAAGATTTGGATAAAATATTACTGTTCCACATGCAAGTTTGCTTGGAGTTTTTTTTAAGAGTGGGTTTTATTGAGAAAAGTAAAACAAGTATCAGAAAGAAGAGTTGTGCAGTCCCTATCTCTATGCCTGTTCCAGGGTTGCTGTACATACCATAATATCACATACAGGGTTTGGGAACTGAGTATCACCAGTGCTTTACAACATTTCTCAAATCCCACTCTAAGAAGTAGTTCTCTGAAATCAACAGTGCAAGTGTTTAATCGATGTTGAACATAGAACTGGAGTCTCTAAACATGAGGATGTCAACCTGGGTATAAGGGTGCTTTTCTCATCTCCTGCCTGACACTTCTGAAACTCAGTGCCATTTTAAACAGGAAAGTTGGGAGGGAAGGGAAGGATTGCATCCAATTTCATTTCCCTACTGTGCAGCAGATGTGCCCACAGGAGCAACTGTGCAGTGTGAGGCTGTCAGGTTTCTAAAAGAATTTAGCTAATGGGCCTCATTGCTCACAGACCTCAAGTCCTACAGAACCAATGTGAAGGTTAGAGACGAGCACAGAAATTGAGGCTTGTGAGACCAAGTGGGTGAGGGATGGAGTTTTTGTGGACGGTTTTCCTAATCTGGGAGTTCCAATTTGCTCTACCCAAAGTGTGAAGCAGCAATCCTTGCAAAATGGGGAAGAAACCATATGTAAATGCGTGTGTTAACAGTCAGTCGATTTAAACTGAAGGACAAAGTTCTTGGTTGGACAAAAGGCTAGAATACTGAGGGAGCACTGCAGCATTTCCTCCTCCAGAGGCATTTCTAAATAGTGTCTTTCTGAATGGCTTGGGTATACAGGTAATGGGGAAAGCTGACTCAGGCTGCCTCCAGGCTCTGAATGAAATATATTCTAGGTACCCCTGTAGGTATTAGGGAAGGCCTGAAAATCACTAGCAGAAAGGCTAATGTTATACAATTCAAATTTCCCTCAAGCCAAAAAATGTTTATGAAATTCAACTTTAGTAACTTGAGTCTTAAACTACTTGTTTTCTGCAGACATCACAATTAATGGCACCTAAGCTAGCTCATGACATTACGTTTTCTGATCCATTATTCTTTCTATTTAAGGACAACTTTTTGTACTGTGTCCGAAATTTTCTCTTAGATTTAGAAAGAAGCAGAGATCAGTTGCTGACTTGTTACTGTGGCCTGTGGGACCGGGGGAGCCACTTTGGAATCCTTCACCCAGCTCCTGGCTGGCTGCTCCCTGTGGCTACCACTGTATTAGCTGAGTACAGAGCCACAGCTTGGGAAGAGGGTGCTGCACAGGGGTGGGTGAACCACTGCAGAGGCTTACTGGGAAACCTGGGCAGGCTCAGCAGAAGCCTGTAGCAGGCCTTCTTCACTCCTATGCTGATTAATCACAGCAAGGTGGTCTTTGGGCATTTCTTTTTAAGTATTCCCCTGAGGCCAAAATTGAAATTCTTCACTAAGGATTTAATAGTGAGGTAGTGAATTACATAAGTGAAAAAAATGGGAATAAGGAGGTATGTTTGAAGGAGAGTCATGTACCATCCTAGGCAACATCCATCATTTCTCCAGTATTTTTATTTTAATAAAAATGTATTGAAGGGCTGGGGATTTAACTCAGGGGATACTGCACCTACCTTGGAAGCGCAAGGGCGTGAGTTCAATCCCTAGTAACTCCAAAAACAAAACAAAAATGTATTGAAACTCATTGGATATGTAATACCTTTGTTGTATAGTCATACTCAAAGATAGAAATACAAATGTTTTTAATTTTTTCCCTTCATCCACATTTTAGGATGAGCAGAGCTGATGTTGAGTTCTTTTTCTCCCTTCCTTCCTTCATTTAAACTAATTTAACATTTAATTAATTTTAATTGTTCAGTATGAGTTTTGGTAAACTATGTAGCACTAGGTTCCCTTAGCCTTGACACTATTGGCATTTTAGAATGGATAGTTCTTTTTTATAAAAAGCTGTCCTGTTCTCCCCTGCCCTCTATCCATTAGATGCCAGCCCAATTCCCCTTGTCATGACAATCAAAAATATTCCTAAACATTGCCAGATATCTCCCAGGGGGCAGAATTGCCCCTGGTTGAGATCCATTGATAGACAAGCACTTGTGTCACCAACATTCTAGAACCAGGTGTAGACTGTATCTGTTTCCCAGAAAAGCTCCTTCTAGCTCTTGCTGTTGTCCTTGTTGTCACTGTCCTTGTCACTCTTGTTATTTTTAAGGAAAAGTCTCACTATGTAACCTTGAATTCACTGCATAGTTCTGGCTATCCTTAAACTTGGAATCCTCCTCTTTCCACCTTCCCAGTGTTGGAATTACAGACCTGTACCACTGTGCCTGGCCTTCTCAGGCTTTATCATCAGTCCTTCTGCCTCCTGCAACTACGGTCTCTATTTTCTATCATCTTAACTTCATTGTGTCTATATTTGAATTTTATATAAACTTAGTCATGCAGTATGTACTCTTGTGTCTAGAGGTTCACCCAAGATGATGTTTTTTCAGTGAGTCTATCACTAGTTCCTTTTTTGTTATACAGTAATATCTCCCTTCAGTGGGCACTTGGATTGCTTTCCTTTGGGGCTGTTTTAGGTAGAACTCTTGGAGACACTGATTTAGGAAAGATTTTATAAACAGAACCCTACCAACATGGGAACTAGCAGAAAGAATCAACATCATATTAAAAAGTTTCTGAATAGCAAAAGAAACCACTGGTATAAAGAAAAGACAATGGACAATATGGGAAAAAAATTTTACCAACTGTTTCTCAGACAGAGGGCTACTATCTAGATATATAGAGAGCATTAAAAAAAATTAGCCTACCCCCAGTTTAAAGACCCAATTAAAAAATGGGCATCTATACTTACCTGGCAGGGGAGATACCATGATCACGAAGGTGGTTTTCCCAGGGCGAGGCTTATCCATTGCACTCCGGATGTGCTGACCCCTGCAATTTCCCCAAATGTGGGAAACTCGACTGCATAATTTTTGGTAGTGGGGGACTGCGTTCGCGCTCTCCCCTTAAAAAGAAAAAAAAAATGGGCATCTGAAACGAATAGACACTTTTCAGAGAAAGAAGTAAAAGCAGCTAAGAAACACATGAAGAAATGTGCAACATTCATTTGAGAGATGCAGATGAAAACAACACTTGAGATGTTTTTAAAATTTTTATCTTTATTGGTACATTGTATATACACATAGTGATCGTACTCAATATCGGGAATTTGTATTAGCATATGACACAACTTAATTCTCATTTTTTCCTATTCCCCTACTTCTACCCCCTAAATACATAAGCTTTATTTCCCTTTTTTAATTACCATCACATTTTTTCTTTAGCCTTCATTACTCACCTCTCCACCACATTTCCCTTTCCATATTTTCTATTTCACAATATCCATCATACATTCTAGAACTTATTAACATCTTCAGTTTCTCATACCAGAGAAACTGGGTGCACATATGTCACTATGATATAATTCTTTTACTTCTTTTGTGTATATTCCTAGCAGGGCAATAGTAGGGTCAAATGGGACCTCTAATCTTAGTTTTTTAGGAATCTCCACACCAATTTCCACAGAGATTACACTAGTCTATATTCCCACCAACAGTGGAGAAGGGTTCCTTTTTCTCTGCAGCCTTTCCAGCATTTGTTGCTGGCTATTTCGAGATAGCAGCCATTCTTTGTGGAATGAGATGAAATCTCAGTGTTGTTTTCATGTGCATCTCTCTCACTCCATAAAGAATGGCTGCTGTCATGAAATCAACCAACAACAAATGCTGGTAGGCTGCAGGAAGAAAGGGACCCTTCTCCCTGCATGAGAGAGGGGTCCTGTTGGTGGAAATGTAGACTGGTGCAACCACTATGGAGATCAATGTGGAGATTTCTCAAAAACCTAAGATTAGAGTCACATTTGACCCTGCTATCCCTCTTCTAGGGAAATACACAGAAGAATTAAAATTCATATCACAGTGACATATGTGCACCTATGTTTATGCAGCTCAGTTTGTGATAGCCAAATCTTGGAAACAACCCAGATGCCCATCAACTGGAGACTGGATAATGAAGATGTGGCTTTTTACATAAAATGGAGTATTACTCTGCCATAAAGAATGATAAATTTAAGTCCTTTGTATTCCAATGAACATACCTTGACATACTCATAAGTGAAATAAATATGTCACAAATATGTAAATACTGTATCTGTTCTCTGGTATGAGAAACTGAAGATATAAATGAGTTGTAGAGTGTATGATCGACACTGGGAAACAGAAAATATTCAAATGGTAAAGGGGGGTAGGAGTATATAATGTGGGGGAAAATGTAATGGTTAAAAAGGAAACAGCATATGTATACAGGGGGTGGGTGATTTTGGGGGCAGGGGAATGGAAAAAAATGAAAATTAAGTTTTGTCAGGTACTGGTGCAAACCTTCAATGTTGACTGAGGTCATAATGTGTATATAAAATGTACCAATAAAATCAGTTTTAAAAAAGAATAAAAACACATGCTTCAGAGAGGGATCAAAAACAAGAAAAAACATTGTGGTAAAATATTTTTTATTGATGTGTTTTCATTTCTACTGGATAAATAAACTGCTACAGTTTGTTAAAAATTAAACATACATCTAGTCTACAGTTTTATTCTTAGACATTGCAGAGTGGCTTAAGCCATTTCACACTACCCCCAACTATGCGTGAGAGTTAGTCATGCATGTCAGCATCAGTGTTGTCAGTCTTTGTGATTTCTGTTCTTATGGATATCTCATTATGATTTTCATTTGTGTTTTCCTACCAACCAACCAATGATATTGAACCATTTGCAGGTGCTTTTTGGTCATTTATGTATCCTCTCTTGTCTAAGTCTTTGATGGTTGGTTTCAGTGAGTACCAGTTCCCTAATAGGCAAGAGTTTCACAGGAAATTCAGAGAATGAGGGAAGATTTTCCATATGAATAAATGTCATCTAAATCATACACACTATTGTGAAACATGCCTTTTTTTTCCTTTGTTTTCTTCCCTGTACCAACATACTGTGAGGTTTAGAGAATATTTATCTTTAGTGAAGTTAGAAATGCTTTTTCTAATTAGCTAGGCCAGTATACAAAACTATTTCAATGTTTTTCAGGTTAGCCCTTAAGTTACCTAGTGTCTCCATACAACAGTTAGGCTTAAACCACCCTTTCAGTGTTGACACGTGAATTAACAACAGGAACCTGTCCCCACGCAGGTCAGTGTGTCACCTTTGTTACTCCTGCCCCAAGGAATTTCCTTGTAAGACTTTTTTTGGGGAACAATTATTTCTCCCTCCTACCTCCATTTTTCTTTCACCTACACAGAAATGGCTTTACTTAGTTTTTAAAAATTAAGTTTTCTATCTAGAAAGGCAATTCTTTTCCATTCCCATTTTTTTTTTAAATAGAACTTAGCTCTCTCCTTTTCATTCCATTGAGCTGAAGGGCCTCATGAGCTTTCTTTTCACTTTCTGTCTAGTGAAATAATTTGTATATTGAAATGGTGTTTTCCAATCTGTTCTGTATAGTTAAGCAGAGAGAGAGTCATCTCTGGGGATTTTGATGCCTGGTCTGAACTGGAAACAGTGGCACTTTTGAAGCAAGGTGATTTCTCCCTGCACTTGCCGTGGGACATAGTGGTGCCTTTTGTATGAAGCTACTCAGTCTAAAGTGCTTTGAAAGCAGTTGTGGTTAGTTGCTGAATCCCATCCCCTATTAGAAACAGAATGAATGTGACTACTTGATAATAGGACAATTCCAGGTGTAGGATAAGAAATGGGTAAGATTGGGCTGAGCCTGTTCTATAGAAACTTTTTTTTTTTTTTTTTTTTTGAGACAGGGTCTCACTTTGTAGTTCAGGCTGGCCCTGAGCTCACTATGTAGCCCAGGCAAGCCTCGAACTCAGCAATCCTCCTGTCTCTGCCTCCCAAGTGCTGGGATTACAGGCGTGAGCCACCACGCCCAGCGTATAGAAACTTTTTTAAATGATTGAGCCATGTTGATAGTACTTAGGCTTTGCATTATAGAGGTTCTTTCTACCAAGGGGATGATTTGAATTGAATATAGACGAGAATGGCTACAGTGAGTTAAAACATATCAAATATATTTAAATTCACTTACCAAATTAAAATTACAAAATAGTCACCACTTTTCAGTTGGTAAAAAACTCTAAAAAGCAAAAATCTGATTTCTTTAAAACACAAATTACAGAGGAAAGAAAAGAGGAAAGAGGAATCTGTGATTTAAAAGAAACATAAGGCATATTAATTAACTATAGTATTTAAATCATACTTGGATTCTAATATGAACAAACACCAGGTGTTTATACATCTGAATTATTTAAAAAATAATAGAACTGAAATTTACTTCAAAAGAATTCCGTTGGAGGTGTTTGGTTTGGATTGGTGTAAGAATGGCTGAGTTGGAAATTGCTATTTCTGTGTAATAAATGTATGTGAGTTAGTTTTGCTGTTCTCCTTATTAGAAAATATGGTAATACTTGAAATTTATCATAAGTTAAAATCAAAGATGAGTTAAGTTTCCTACCAGTTGTTTGTACCTTGGGTACCTGGAGAGAAGGCAGATGTTTGAACAGGGAAAAGAAGACTACTGGGGATGGTCAGACATGAGCCAGGAGCTGCCCCCCCACCCCGCCTTTTTGCTGGTTTATCAGTATGTCAGAGTGAAAAATAAGTGTTCCACTGATTTGACCTGCCCCAACATTTTCCTTCCTACATTTGTTTTTATGCATCCCACTAATGCTACAAACCTGGGATCCTTGAGGATAGGAACAAGATTATAATGCTTTAATACTAGGTCTTGGTTCAAATATCCCTCCCAAAGGACTCTGTGAGGCCATTCTGTTCCCATTCATCTCTCATGCCTTAAAAAGATAGTCCAGTAAGAAAACATGAGGAAATGTTTAAACATTTTTTCAAAGGAATGTTTTACTTTGTTTTGTTGTTGTTGTTGTCGTTGTTTTGTTTTGTTTTGTTTTTTGAGACAGGGTCCCACTTTGTACTTCACACTGGCTGTGAGCTCACTGGGTGGCCCAGGCAAGCCTCGAACTCACAGCAATCCTGCTGCCTCTGCCTCCCTAGTGCTGGGATTACAGGCGTGATTACACACCGAGCATTGTGGTATGTGATACTGATTGCTGGTGGATGTGAGTCACCACACTTGGCATTGTGTGTGGTTACTGGGGATTGAACTCAGGACCTTGCACTTGCCAGACAGGCACCAGAACCACTGAGCTAAATCTCTAGCCCAAATGCTTTACTCATATATAAGTGAAACATAAAGGAGAACCTGTTACAAATGTATTACAGGCCTTACGTTTAAATGGACCAAATGGAGTGGTTCTCAAGGCTTGGTTGTACTTACAGTCTTTGATGAACCTGTATATATTTGTCAGTCTTGAAACTCTCAAATCTCAAATTTCAGATTTCATTGAGTTAGATGGAGAAAGGCTTTTGACATTGTGGTTTTATTTCCCAAACACGAGTGTGAATGAGTGCCAGTTTGGGCCCAGTCTCAGAATCTAGAGTATCTGAGCAATTCTTGACCAGGCAGAAGAGGGAACCCTCATTTACAAGTGAAATAGCCAAGGCTTGAAGAGCAGTGATCTATGATGTCCCTAGATGCTCTTTCTCAAAACCTGGCTGGCCACTCTTTTCAGCCCGCCTTGCCAACTCCAACTTGCATTGAAATGTGCAGTTTCCTCAGTCAGTCAAGAGGACAGACAACTCATTGAACTTGCACTTTAATGGAAACATGGCAAATGCAGATCTCATAGTAGAAGAAGCCAGCAGTTTACTGGTATTAACAGATTATAAAGGACACCATAAAGGGTTTTAAAGGACACATTCTCCCAGAAAACGTAGTTAGGCTTTGCTCATGTCTAACTATTTGGTTCCTCTTAACTGAAGAAATCCAGTCTCATTGTAATGCACTAATGATTATGACAGGTCAAATTTTATGTCCGTTTACTCTCACTGCTTTAGAGTGTCTTGGTGAATACTCTTGCAGAATCTTCTTTCCAGTTAATGTTATGTATAAGTTGTACATATGTCTGAAGGACCTAATTGTTATAAACTCAGCCAAGTAGTTTAATGTATTAAAGACTTGTGGGTTAGTAATCCCATACTCAGGGGTGGATTATGTCAGTGATTAAGGATGTACTGGTTTGATCCCCAGGAGTATTGCCTGTTACACACCTTCATAGATCCCCTACACGACCCTAGTAGTAGTCTCTAGGCTTAGTTGTTTTTCAGGTGCCAGGTGATATTTTACACATTGCTGCCTACATTTCTGTATTTGTAAACACTGCGATTGTGCAGTTTTTCTTCAGATAAAATATCTGTAACTTCAGTATGTGCCACTGGTAGAAGCATTGTTAGGATGGTATAAAAAAGTCCTGTTGAAATCGAACATTTTGTGCACAGTCATATATGCTTCTTCCTTTAAAAAAATTAAGAAACATGAATTCATGCATGAACAGCAGAGAAAAAGGTGCTTGTAGAGCAATATGTAAGGTAAACATTTAGATATAACCGTATTTCTAATAATTATAAGCTCTTCCACTAGCCAAGGACCTCCTCTGTGCCAGGGTCTGCCAGGCCACTTATGTCTTCTGTCACCAATCCCCATGCCTAGTGGAGGGCAGGACTGGAGGGACCTGAGCTATGGAAAGGGCATTCAGATACTGTGTTAGAGAGGGAGTTGACTTCAGCTTTCCCAGCGTTCAGAGATGTATCTTTCTGTCCATCCACAGCCTTGAGCTCAGAGCAAAGTACTGCCTTTGTACATTAATCTTCTTTCACTTCTCTGTTTAATGTACTTGTCCCCAGTTCTCCAGTCTTTTCTTATCAATTAGAATTCATCTTTCTGCACTTCCAAGGTGAACATGAAATTTGTAGCTTCTTATGGAGCTCAAAAAGTAACCTATCACTACATGTCCTTTCTGTAGTTCTCTATAATAGAGACCCTTTGACTTTCCATACAGTTTAAAGTAAAAAGCCAAAGCTGACAGGGAAATAATCATGCAGCATCCTCTTCATTGGTCTCCCTTATAGTATGATAGTTTTCCTTACCTTTTTCTTATACTTAGAAATCTCCAAAAGTCACTCTTTATCCTTCTTTTAAAATAGTTAGACTTTTTATGATCCTCACATTTCTAGCAAGTTAAATAATAAACTTAAGAAATAAAGTATTTAAACACTATCAGCATGTTTTCCTTTATATAGATTCACGTCTTACCTATTATGTTTTCAAAGGAATATCTGAAGCATAAATGGCTAAAGAAAATGAGCATCTGGTTACAGTTTAATTCCACTCTCATGAACCCTTACATGTTACTTGATTACTCCAGATCATAGTCTTTCGAGATTAAACTATGCCAGTATAATGTGTGCTGCTCTCTAGACTGAACAGACAAATTTTGTTCTGAAATTTTAGGCTAGTGTCTCATCTGTCCTGTTGGCATTCCTCATCTTCTAGGGCTTTCTTTTCTCATCAAAGATCTAATTGTCTTTTCAAGTAGGGTTTTAATTTGCCATTTTAACTCTTCCTTCTCCTGTTTGCAATTAACCCAAAAGAAGGCATCGACTTTTTTCTTGATGAGATAGGGTGCCTACATCATTCCAGCTATTAAATCTGGCTTAAAACTGGAATATTATAGATTTCTTCTTCAATAGTTACCATAGCAATTATCTCTCACCATAATTAGGTAGAAGAGCTTCTATGATGAAATGAATGCAAGTCTCAGTCAGAAGCAAAAAATCTGACTGCGAACCACCCTTGTTATTAGCTTATGGCCACTGGTAAAAGTTATTTGACTTTTTGGAAACTCAGTTCCTCATTATAATTTGGGGACAACTAAATTAAATATCTAATCCAAATGGATTTTGTAAGGATTTGGTAAGATGAGACCATGTCTGGTGTACATTTCTTCATTGCAGATAAAACTAATTAATATTTTCTAAAGCATTATACAAAATATTATAAAATAAACACTGGTCATAGGTAAGGGAGATGAGCATGAACTCAATATTGACAACAATAACAAAACAGTTATTAAATACTTAGGAGAATGTTTAAATAGTAATGAAATATATTTAAACAAAAATACTGAGACACCATTAGTTTTTATTAAATTAGCATTAATTAAAAAAACCTAATGGTAGCCTTTTCAGTTGGAAAATGCATCAAATTATAATATTAGCTCATACCTTTCCATCTAGCAATCCCATTTCTGGAACTCTATCCTAAGAGAATATTCCAAACCAGGGAAAGGCAAATTTATAAACATAATAATTATTCTAGTGTTATGATTTTAATAATAAACCTTGGGACAATTTAAGTGTATATTATGGTAACATAAAAATATTAAGCAGTAGGTAAAAATATTTACCATCTAAAATGTGTACATATGATGATCTACATAAAAAACACGTCAAAACTATATGGAAGATTTTTTAAATGATAATTTTATTGGAGTATTTTGTAGTATATGTTCATTTTTCTCTTTTTCTCATTTCCCTTGAACTTTTGTAGAACACTATTATTTAAAGATTAAAATTAGAGTTGTAAATAATATATTCTATCTGACAAAAACATTGAATGCCTGTTCAGTGTCCTGAAAATCTACTCTGGCCTATTCGTTAGCTTAGAAAACAAAAAAATATACATTTTCTGTTTTACTCCAGGGCAATAAGAAAGCAAAAACATGTTGTTTAGTAGATTATTGAGAATCAGTACTTTATGTATGACCTAAGATTTAAAGTGCTGTTGCATGTCACCTAAACATGCAGTGCCAGACTGTCAGCCCAATCTGTGTTAATATAATGGCATTCTCACACAGCCACTTGCTCCAGGATGTATTCCAAAATTAACTAACTGATCTACACAGGTCATTCCATGAGGAAAATGGATCTCATTGTTATATCGATGGCAACCTTAATGTAAGACTTTGACTAATGCATCTTAAGACTACCCCTATAGGTAACTGGGTTGAAATCCACTACAACAGTAGTCCTCAACCTTTTTGACACAAGAAACTGGTTTTTGTGGAAGAAAATTTTTCCATAGATCAGGTGGTGATGTTGATTTCAGGATGATTCAAGTGCAATATGTTTATTATGTATTCTTTGTCTATTATTATATTGTAATTTACAGTGAAATACAACTCATCATAATAAAGAATCAGTGGGAGTCCTGAGCTTGTTTTCTTGCAACTATACCCAGTGAGCTTGAAAAATGTGAGTCATGTATTGAAGTGAACCCATAATTTAGGTAGGATTCTTGGTGTTTTCTTCTAAATCCAGCGGGGTTGTTTTTTTTTTTTTTTTTTTTTTTTTTTTTTTTTTTTTTGTGGGCAGTCTTAGAGGCTTCTGCTGTTTCATCATTGAGTCTTTTCCCTTTTTAAAGCAGTTCTCCAGTGATATTTGTTTTTCACACTTTAACTAGAGTTAGCTTGTGGGTTTACCAAAACTCGGACTTGGACAAGTGAAGGAAAAGAGGTATGGATAAAATAGTACATCAAATAATGAGCAGGCCATGTGTGGACTGGCAGATTCTGACTTAGGCCCTGCTGCTACATGTAGCTCTACTATTGAAGTACATCAAGGATTTGCCAGTTTGAGTTCTGCTACCAGCTGCAGCTTAATTTCACCTGCCACTCACTGGTAGGGTTCTGAGATATATTTCCTTGTAGTTAATTTATTAAAGTCTCTGTGCAGTCAAACCTCTCTAGTGCTGTTCAGCTACCGGTAGAGCCACCTCCCACTGCTAGCATCGCTACCTCAGAACATCAGGCACTAGATTCTCATAGGAATGCTTGTTTGCATGGCCATTTCACAGTAAGAGTCACATTCCCTTTATAATCTAATGCCACTGCCAGTCTGATAGGAGATGGAGCTCAGGCAGTAATGCAAGTAGTGAGGAGAAGCTATATGTATAGAGGAAGCTTTGGTCAGTTGTCTGCTGCTCACCTGTTGCTGTGCAACCCAGTTCCTAAACAGGGGTAGGGATCCCTGAGCTAGACAAGGTCATGTGCCAAATAATGTAACATTATTTTTGTTAAAAATTTTATTGAGATAATTTTGTAAATTTCACCTAATGTTATAAGTACAGAAAGATCCCTGTACCCTTGGCCAAGTTACCCACAGTGGTAACATTTTATAGAACTATAATGTGTCACAAGCAAGGTATTTACATAGATACGATTCTTTTTTTTTTTTTTTTTTTTTTTTTTTTGTTAGACAGGGTCTCGCTTTGTAGTTCAGGCTGGCCCTGAGCTCACTGTGTAGCCCAGGCAAGCCTCGAACTCAGCAATCCTCCTGTCTCTGCCTCCCGAGTGCTGGGGTTACAGGCGTGAACCACCACACCCAGCACTGTGGTATGTGGTGTTGATTGCTGGTGAGCATGAGTCACCACGCCCAACATTGTATGTGGTTACCGGGATTGAACTCAGAACCTTGTGCTTGCGAGACAGGCGCTGGAACCACTGAGCTAAATCTCCAGCCCAGACTACTTTTTTTTTTTTTTTGCAGTACTGGGGATCAAACTTGGGCCCTTGCATAGATACAATTCTTACTGAGATTCTCCTACTTCTATTTGTGCTCATTGGTGTGTTTGTATGCATATTAAGTTCTATGTAATTTTATCACCTCTGTACTTTTGTGTACTCACCATACAGTTAAGATATTGAACAATTCCTTCAGTGCAAGGCTCCTGCCTGTTACCTTCAATAAACATCTCCCCAATCTTCTTCCCAAGAACCTCTAAATCTTGACAGTAGTACTCAGCTTTCTTTTTGCTAAATTTTGCTATTTCAAAGTGTTATGAATGTAACAATACATGTAATACTTTGAGATTGGCTTTTTTGTTTGTTTGTTTTTTGAGATAGGGTCTCACTTTGTAGTTCAGGCTGGCCCTGAGCTCACTATGTAGCCCAGGCAAGCCTCGAACTCAGCAGTCCTCCTGCCTCTGCCTCCCGAGTGTGGGGATTACAGGCATGAGCCACCACGCCCAGCGAGATTGGCTTTTTAAACTCAGAGTTCCCTGGAAAGTCTTCTGAGTTGTGTTCATCAATAATTTGATTTTTATTGCAGCTAATTAGTGTTCTGTGGTATGGATGTGCCACAGCTTATTTAACCATTCACCTGAGCTGATTTTGACTATTGAAATCATGTTGCCATGAATGTTACAGGTTTTTATGTGAACTTAAGTTTCTGTTTTCCAGGGACAATTCCAAGTCTGCAGTTGGAAGGTAATTACATGCTTAGTTTTAAAAGAAACTAGTTTGTTTCTTTTTGCAGAAGAGCTGTACTTTATATCTTCTGCAGCAATGTTTGAAAGAGTGCATTTCTTTGACAGCTTTTTGGTGGCATTAGTGTAGCCTTAGTTTGAAGTCAGATTGATGGCAGTTTCCTTCATCTACACTAACCAAATAATTTTGCTCAAGTCACCCATGTGGAATGACTAGACTTCTAAAATAAATCCATAGCAGGCCAATAAAAGCAATTTCCTCCCTGTTCCTATGTCACACTCTGTCCCCGATTCATTCATCTAATTCTCAATAAACTCACATTATGTTAGTAGGGTCCCTTTAGTCTCCACATAACTAACAAAAATGCCTTAGCTCTTCTTTTTGGAACATCAAACCCAGCCCCCTTTATTAATGTTAAGAAACAGGGCTTGGGCAGAGGGTTAGCTCAGTGGTTGCAGCGCCTGCCTCGCAAGTGCAAGGTCCTGAGTTCAATCCCTGGTAACCACATACAATGCTGGGCATAGAGACTCACGCCCACCAGCAATCAATACCACATACCACAGTGCCAGGAGTGGTGGCTCATGCCTGTAATCCCAGCACTCGGGAGGCAGAGACAGGAGAATTGCTGAGTTTGAGGCTTGCCTGGGTTACATAGTGAGCTCAGAGCCAGCCTGAGCTACAAAGCAAGACCCTGTCTCAAAAACAAAACAAAACAAAACAAAAAAAAAAAATAGGTCTGTTGTCCTTTACCCTATTCAAAAATAAGCTGAAAGTAGAATCAAAGAGTTGGTTGTAAATCCTGAAACTCTAAAACTGTTATTGGAAAATTCTAGGGAAATCTTTAGAGATTAGTACAGCAGTAATTTTCTGGATAGGACCCCCAAAACATAGGACATACAAGCAAAAAACTGACAAATGGGATTATATCAAGCTAAAAAGCTTTTGCACAGCACTGGAAACAATCATCAGACTAAAGAGACAACTTATGGAACAAAATAAAAATGTTTCCTAATTATTAATCTGATAGTTAATATCCAGACTATAGAAAAGCTCAAAATACTTCACAATAAAAAACATTGGATAAATGGGTAAATGACCTGAAAAGATACTTCTCAAAAGGAGAAATGCAAATGGACAATAAATATGTGGAAAATGCTTACTATAATCAGCCATCAAGGAAATCTAAATCAAAGCTACAATGAGATGTTTCCAAGAATGGTCTTTCACAAAGTAAGCTGCTGTGAACATGGGTGCACATATGTCTTTACGATATGATTCTTTTAATTCTTTCAAGTATGTTCCTAGCAGGGGAATAGCAGACTCAAATGGGACCTGTATTCCTGGTTTTCTGAGGAATCTCCACACTGATCTCCACAATGGTTGCACAAGTCTACAATTATACCAACAGTGGAGAAGGGTTCCTTTCTTGCCGCAGTCTCACCAGTATTTATTGCTGGTTAATTTTGCAATAGCAGCCATTCTTTGTGGAGTTAGATGAAATCTCAGTGTTGTTTTCATTTGCATCTCTCGAATGACCGGTGATGTTGAGCATTTCTTTATATGCTTCTTGGCTGCTTTTACTTCTTCCTCTGAGAAGCGTCTGCTCATTTCAGATGCCCATCAACTGGAGACTGAATAAAGATGTGGTTTTTAAATAAAGAATTCAATTAAAAAACAAACTACAGTGAAATACCATTTCTTTCTAGCCAAATTGGTTCTTATCAAGAAAATAAAACATCAGCTGGAAATTTAGCTCAGAGGTTCCAGGGCTTGCCTAGCAAGCTCAAGGTCCCTGCTTCATCCCTGGTAACCACACACAACCACACGCCCACCATGATTCTGTACCATGTAATACAATGCTGGGTGTGGTGACTCAAGCCTGTAATACCAGCACTCAGGAGGCAGAGGCAGGAGGATTGCTGAGTTCAAGGCTACCCTGGGCTACATGGTGAGTTCAGGGCCAGCCTGAACTACTACAAAGCAAGATGCTGTCTCAAAAAAAAAAAAAAAAGGGGGCCGGAGGGTTAGCTCAGTGGTTCCGGCGCCTGCCTCGCAAGCGTAAGGACCTGAGTTCGATCCCCGGTTACCACATATAATGCTGGGTGTAGTGGCTCATGCCTGTCATCCCAGCACTTGGGAGGCAGAGACAGGAGGATTGCTGAGTTCGCGGCGGCTTGCCTGGGCACCATAGTGAGCTCAGGGCCAGCCTGAACTACAAAGCAAGACTGTGTCTCCAAAAAGCAAAAAAAAAAAAAAAAAATGCTGGAAAGGATATGGAGAAAAAAAGAAACTTACTCACATTGTTAGAGATATGAATTAGTATACCCATTGGTAAATAGTATGAAAGTTCCTTAAGAAACTAAAAATAGTATTGTTATTTGATCCAGCTATACTACTTCTAGGCATATATTCAGAAGAAATGAAATCAGCCTATCAAAGAGATACCTACCTGCACATGTTTATTATGACAGTATTCAGAATACCCATATGCCATCAGCCTAGGTGCCACCAACATAGGAGTAAAGAAAATGGCACATATACATAATGGAGTAGTATGTAGCCAGAAGAATGATACACTGTCATTTGTAGCAAAATGAATGGAAATGAAGGACATCCTGTTAATTGAAATAAGCCAGACACAGAGAGGTACTGAATGTTCTCTAATTTACATATGAAAACTAAAAAAAAAAGTCTATCCAGAAGTAGAATAATGATGATTAGTAAAAATTGGAAAGGGAGGGAGGAGGTTAGATAAGTGCATGCTATATGTACATATGGAAATATTACACTAAACCATATTTATATATGTTTAAGAAAAAGGGCTGAACTTAATTTGGTTCTGTCTCACTTGTTTGACAATCTTGTCTTATGGGGAAACATGTACTTTAAGAACTACTTAAAGAATTTTTGGATACTCAAATAGCATATTTCATTTGCACTGGTCTAGAATGCTTGTAAATTTGCTGAAGCAAGGATTGGGCTCTCTTCTTTTTTTTTTTTTTTTTTTTGAAACAGGGTCTCGCTTTGTAGTTCAGGCTGGTTCTGAGCTCACTATGTAGCCCAGGCAAGCTTCGAACTCAGCAGTCCTCCGGTCTCTGCCTCCCAAGTGCTGGGATGACAGGCGTGAGCCACCATGCCCGGCAGGCTCTCTTCTAATTAGCTGTGTTACTTTAAGTCAGCTACCTTCTCCAAGATGATTTGTGCGGCTGCCCATCATGGTTAGATTAGATCAGTGTCTCTCCCTATGGAAAGCAATCACCTGCAGGACCTATTAAAATACAACTTCCGAGGCTTTCTCTAGAGTTTTCAACTCAGTAGGACTGGGTGGGCTAGAGTAATTTACCTTCCTAAGAACTTTCCAGCTGATGCCAGTCATGTTTGTCTGGTGAGCGCCTCCAGAACTAAGGTAGATAATATTAAATGCTCTCTGGTCCTGATAGTCAGTATTACCATCTCAGTCCCCCCAAACCCTCACATTTGCTTTCTGGTGATATAAAGTATATATCCTGGTACCCCCAGTAACAGGTACATAATAAAATATAGGCATTAAAAGTATCAGAATTTGTGTCATTTTTTCATGCAAACATTAACAAAATATATTTATAAGATCACATATATTGAAATGCCTAGATAATATATAGAGATTAAAAAGCTAGAAAGATATCAAAAATATAATAATAGTTGTCCCTCATCAATAAACCTTTTGAGTGTGCTTTCTGTATTTCCTAGTTTTACCCATTATTCAAATCATTATAAATCAGGTAATGCAGAAATTACAGGAGGCGGTATAGACCTTAATTTCTCCATGCTTAATAACTGCATTGAAGAATTTGTTGAATACAAACCAAGAGTGATAAGGTTATTCAGGTATGAGATCAAACTATTCCAGTTTTCAAAGGCAGCTATGACTTTCCTTAGGCGTGTCCCTGAAAAGACTGCTAGAATCCCTTACAGAGTTCATACTCAGGCCCCTGAGTAGTCTCAGCCTTTCAGCTCTCAGTCTCACGCATTACAGCACCTCATTATTGCTCATGCAATATTTTTGTGGCCTTTTCTCAGGTACCTAGCAGAAGCCAGCCACAACCTTACAAACTTCTCTGCTCTCTCTTTGACCTTGTGTTGGAAAATGTTTTATCTGGATGGAGTTTCTCCCTTGGTTGGAGTCTCTATTTGAAGAAGTAATATTTGCAGCTAAAATAGGAATTTAAAAATTACTGCTGAAACAAATCTTTTTAAATGGCAGAAACTAGTTGTCTGCTATGAGAAGCTATTTGGTTCCCTGGGTTTGAGTTTGTGCGTATCCTGGGATAGAATTTCCAGTATCATACTGATATCCTAAGTATGTCTATTTCCTCACCATTAAAGTTTCCCAGCTGTAGGAAACACAGGAGTGAGTTTAGCTTCCCTTAAAAATATGATAGATTGCCGGGCGTGGTGGCTCACGCCTGTAATCCCAGCACTCGGGAGGCAGAGACAGGAGGATTGCTGAGTTCGAGGCTTGCCTGGACTACATAGTGAGCTCAGGGCCAGCCTGAACTACAAAGCGAGACCCTGCCTGAAAAAACAAAACAAAAAAAGACAGATTAACTCAGTTTTCCTGATGCAGTCATCATTCTTCAAACAGAAAATATTCCAGTCAATTGATACTATTGAGAAAAGACTCCTTCTGAACTCTAGTAACTATATTTCTGATTTTTTTTCTTTTTTCTTTTTTTGAGACAGGCTCTTGCTTTGTAGTTCAGGCTGGCCCTTAGCTCACTATGTAGCCCAGGCAAAGCCTCAGATTTAGCAATCTTCCTGTGTCTGCTTCCCAAGTGCTGGGATTACAGGGTGAGCCACCACGCCCGGCACTGTGGTTTGTGCTACTGATTGCTGGTGGGCGTGAGTCACCACACCCAGCATGGTATGTGGTTACTGGGATAGAACTCAGGACCTTGCGCTCCTGAGGCAGGCGCTGGAACCACTGAGTTGAATCTCCGGCCCAACTAACCGTGTTTTATCAGAGCCCTGCTACATGGTGGTAACCTTCAAAACGCCAGTCTAGTCCAGAGCTGTGGTGCTTCTACTGTTCCTTTCTGTCATATACCCTGTCAAAGATGTTCCCTGGAAAGGAGGAACTGAAAAGACTTTTTCATTTATGACTGAAAGTATATTAGGATTTTGTATGGGTTTCTGTGACTGATATTGTGGGAGGTTTAGTATCACATGTTAATACCCACATGCATCACATCATTTTCCTACAGATATACGTTTAGTGCTTGAGGCAGTGTATTTTATGTAACACCTAAGCCTGTTGGCATGCACATGTTTGGTACCTGGATTTGCTGTTGTTAGGTAAGTTTTTCTGGATTAACTTCACATAGCTGGGAGCGCCAGAGCTGTCTGCTCACATCAGAAGCTCCTATTCACTATGATAGTACCACCCAGTGCTGACAGGACACTCACAGTCTGCTTGTTCTGAAAGAAGTAATGAAACGCTTAAAAATCATTTACTTTGTTGAAGGCTAGGAGTTCTAGCAACTGCCATGTCGTCCATATTTTCAGCCCTGTCTGGCAGCCTCTGTTGTCTGTGCATCTCCTCTACAAACCTCTTCTGTAATACTTCTCTTCAAGGCTTTCAACCTAGATGTCTCCTGAAAAATGTCACTAAGCTTAACTGTTTCCTAGGGATGAAAATAAGCAGCTATAAATGATCATAGTACATGGCTTTAAAAACACCAAAGATAAAGTCATGTTCCAGACTTCCATCTCCTTTCTCCCAGATTTTTAGAAGTTCTTTCAGGTTTATGTAGACACTCGAATTGGAATGCTGCAGTGATGTTCCTTTAGCCTGTCATTTTTGTCCCTAGTTGAATGTTCAATTTAGAGGCACAGGATCTTCCTCATTGGACTGTTTGTCACATCTTTGAATTTTTGTTTGGTCTTTCTTTGTTTGCTGGGAATACCTTTAGGAAGCCAACATCTTTCAGTAGCAACAAGTATGTGCCAAACTCTGCAGTGCTAGTTTTATTGACTTTTTTTTTAACAACACTATTCATAGGATAATAATTACCTCCTTTAGGGTACCATCTCAAAAGCCTCCCTTCCTTTCATAACTCAACAATTTTTTCTCCCATCAAGCATTAAATGTCCACGTTAAACTTCTACCACCTTATTATGGTCTCCTCACTGTCATGTAACTGGCATAAGGGAGCCTTTCTCCTCAATGTGTTCTGTGACTGGGACAGTCAGTAGCACACAGGAGGTGCTTGACCTCTCGCTGACAGAAATCAGCCTGCCAGCCTCCAAGAGGACCATTTTACATTATCTAAAGCAAAAGGTTGGGTACACGCTTCATCAACACTGGTCCACTCAATGCTGAGTTATTGAGTTAGTTAAAGCTACTTAATTCTGTTGTTATTTTAAGATGTCAAAGTATACTGGGTAAGTACTACAAAAGTTAGTTGTAAAAGTTATTTTTGTGTTTATATTGCATTTTACTGTAAATTTTATTGCAGATTTTATTTTTTAAATGGCATTGGGGTCCTAGAAACTGAGTTTTCTAATATAAAATATATATTTACCATATAAATTATAAGATAAAACCTCTCTTTTTCAGTGCTGTAATGATAGTGTATTTCAGAGTGTAGCCAAACATGAGCTGTACCTACATAAACATGCATGTTAAAAAATGAAAAACAAAATTGTGATTTAAAGTTAACAATGCCTTATAAAGAGGTGTTTTCTTATGGCTGTGGTTACTTTTGGATAGTCATTTCTAAGGCCTACAATTATGACTTGCATTTTCTGGTACAATATTTTAAATTTTTTTCTGACTTATTTAGCATAGCCCAAAGCATTTATGTAGTTTAAAAATAAATGCTAATTTCATCTCCTGTAGCATGCTTTGACAGCTTCTCTTTTTACTGACTGAAGTTCCAAGTCTCTGTTGAAGAATAAGTTAACAATACAGTTTTGTGAACTAAGGTGAAAGAATAGAAGTGTTTAACACATTTAAATATATGCAGTAAAATATAAACTCAGCATTTGGTCAACAACTGCATCAGTTTGGTTTTGCTTATTGTTATATGAAAAGATTGTGTTTATATGATGACTCATATCAGAAGCATTCTTTTTAGGCATTTTACTTCTTCACCTTTCCATCACAAATAAATGTCTGTGCTCAGGTACATAGAACTCAGACAGTCAAACCTGAGAGCTATAGGATGGAATCCCCTCTTCAGTGTTTATAATAATTACTTATGTTTTATTACTGTATAGTCCAGAAATGTAACAACCAACAGAGCCTGAAGCTGCAGCTGTACCCATATAGTCTGAAAGCTTTAAAAGTTTTACTTTGGAGAATAAAACTGGAAAGATGAAATACAGAGGTTTGTCAGTGTAGTGAAACAACATGAAATTATACCTCCTTAAAATAAATGGCAGTGAGGGGAAGCAATTTTTCTTGTGATGGATGAAAGCCAGGGAACACAAAATCAGCATTTGAATGTTTTAACTCACTGTCTTAAAAGAAACTAATGACTGTAGTTTTTTGTTATTAAGTCTTAAAAAATACATAATGTGTTAGGCAAAACCATGAAAACTGGAGATCATAAAAAGGCATACCGGGTCAAATTTAAAGTTCTTTTTGTGTAGGGGGTCCCGTTTTGAATTGCTCAGTCGGCTCAACTCTCCATCTTGAGTTCAGTCACAGGCGTGCAATAGAAAAGCAATCTTTTATTACTGGAGGCAATACTGAAGAGTCAAAGTCTGTATGCCTTTAGCTGTCTTTTTTCCATCTACAGAGTTCCAGTGGGAAAAATATGGATTTGAAATCAAATTTCTCCCTAAACTCACCAGTGCCACTTAACAGGCTTTGTTACTTGAGCGAGTCACTTTCTGAGCTTCTGTTTCTCTGTTTATAAACCAAAACTCCTACTGCTGCTTTTCCAAAATCCTAATTCAGTGATGATGAACCTTTCACAGTTTTCACTGGTAGCAAACAGCTGACTGAGGCATATGTGCCATACATTTGCCACCACTGTCCTAGGACTGTACTGAGGAAGAGTCAGAAACTTCAGGTACTGGATAATATTTTACAAGTTTCATATATGTCCTGTTATAATTGTCATCTTGAAAGAGGCTAACCAGTCTATAAGGCCATGTAGCCAGTGGTTCCAACATACTCAGCATACAATTTCACTGTTTCTCAACATTGGCATTCTTGACATCTTGGGCTGGTATTTATTAGGGGGCTTTCTGGTGCATTTTAGGATGCTGAGGAAAATTTCTGCCTCTGCCTACTAGATGATAGTATAGCTACCTCCTTCCCAGGTGTTGATAATCAAGACTGTCTCTAGACACTGCCAGATCTTCTTTGGTGGGCCAAATCATCCCATGACATCCCACATGAGAAAAGCTGGTCTGTATAAGTTCAGAGATAAAGTTCCTATTTTCTGTACTGTCATCCCTATTCCTATTTGGAATACTCCACAGCATAGCAGCTTGCATAATTACTGATTTTTCCTCCATCCTCTTCCTGCTTCTGAATGTGCAGTGACATTGTCTTCTTGTCAGTTGGAAAGCTTCCTGCCTCTGAGAACTGTTTGATAAAAGCAAAGTATCACCCTCTAGCGTTGCTATCCAAAGTGGCCTTTTCATGTAATTGTATAATCATTGCCTAGTGGGCCACACATCAGTCTCTGGGGAACAGTCCCCTCCCATCCTGTGTATTCACGGGCTCTCTTAATATCTGTTAGTAACTGAGTGATGAGGGAAAGTAACACGTAGATTTTCACAGCCACCATCTCATTTGATCTTCACAGTAATCCCTGGAGGTTTACATCAATTACCCATGTTTGCATTTTGTTTGGAAATCTTAACCTTTTTTCTGTGTTTATTCCTTTAATTTTGGTGCTCTCATTTCAGAACTTGATAGAGAAACGCAGCAGGAAGTTGATATGGAAACGCAGCAGTTCTCTTTCTCACCAGCACTGTATGAGGAGTAGCACCCTTCTGAATTACTCAACATAAAGCAGATGCCTTCTGCCCTGCATGACTCTTCCTTTTTCCTTTCCCCTTAACAGGGATCATTAAATACAAGCCTCCTTTGATTGCATTTGGGAACTCAGCAACCAGCTTTCCTGATGCTATAGACAGATGTCCCATATTTCTCAAGAGGGGAATGTTTTTACTGATATTTCTCACCCCCACCTTCCCTGGTCAAGCATGAGCTTCCCCAGCCTCTCATGCTGTCCAGTCAGTGTTTCTATGTTTGCCTCTCTTCTTGGTATCATCACAGTTCTCAAATTATTGTTACTTCTGAGCTACAACTTTCTAAACTTTTTTTTTATAATTGATCAGACTTGTACATTTTATATACACATCATGACCACATTCAACATTGAGAATTTGGACATGACTTAATTCTCATTATTTTCCCATTCTCCTGCCCATCCTACAACTCCCCTGCCTCCTACATACATAAGCTTTGTTTCCTTTTTTTAACCATCAAATTTTTTTCTTTCCCCTCATTACCTACCCTTCCCCCTTTCCTTTTGAATATATTCTATTTCATAATATCTATTATAATTCTAGAACTCATTTACATCTTCAGATTCTCATACCAGAGAACAGATACAGTATTTACACATCTGTGACCTATGTATTTCAGTTATGATTATGTCCTCAAGGTGTATCCATTTGAGTATAAATGACTCATTCTTTATGGCATAGTAATACTCCATTTTATTTTTTTTAAAAAATCACATCTTCTTTATCCAGTCTCCAGTCGCTGAACATTTGGGTTGTTTCCAAGATGGAGTTATCACAAACTGAGCTGCTATAAACATGGATGTACATATGTCACTGTGATATGAATCTTTTAATTATTCCATGTATATAGCTTGCAGGGGAATAGCTGAGTCAAATGAGACCCCTAATCCTAGTTTTTTGAGGAATCTCCACACTGATCTCCACAGTGGTTGCACCAGCCAGTCTACATTCCCACCAATAGGAGAGAAGGGTTCCTTTTTCCCCTGTAGCCTCACCAGCATTTGTTGCTGGTTATTTTTTTTTTTTATTTTTTTTTTTTTTTGCTTTTTGGAGACAGGGTCTTGCTTTGTAGTTCAGGCTGGCCCTGAGCTCACTATGGTGCCCAGGCAAGCTGCCGCGAACTCAACAATCCTCCTGTCTCTGCCTCCCGAGTGCTGGGATTACAGGCGTGAGCCACCACGCCCAGCATTATATGTGGTAACCGGGGATCGAACTCAGGTCCTTACGCTTGCAAGGCAGGTGCCGGAACCACTGAGCTAACCCTCCGGCCCATGTTGCTGGTTAATTTTGAAATAGCAGCTATTCTTTATGGAGTGAGATGAAGTCTCAGTGTTGTTTTCATCTGTATCTCTCATCCGTATCTCTTGAATGACCAGTAATGTTGAGCATTTCTTCATATGCTTCTTAGCTGCTTTTATGTCTTCCACTAAAAAGTGTCTGTTCATTTCAGATGCCCATTTTTTAAATTGGGTCTTTAAATTGGTTTTTTAAAGCTCTTTATATATTCTAGGTAGTAGCCCTTTGTCTAAGAAATAGTTGGTAAAATTTTTTTCCATATTATCAGTTGTCTTTTCACTCTGCTGATGGTTTCTTTTGCTGGGCAGAGGCTTTTTAATAAGATGAGATCCCATTTATTGATTTCTCCTGCTAGTTCTCATGCTGTAGAGGCTTTGTTCATAAAGTCAATGTCTTCAAGAGTTCTGCCTAACCTGCAGCAGGTTTAGCGTTTCTGTTTTAATATTTACGTCTCTAAGCCACTTTGATTTTAGCTTAGTGCATATCTAAACTTTTGACAATTATTTCTCTGAGATTAAAACTATTGGGAAATTAAACACATTGATCTTAGCTGCATTGATAGTTTAAAATATTTTACAAAAAGTTTATATGAACTAAAGTTTATTTTAAACTAGATTTTAAGATAAATTGCTACTGACAAACACAATAAATATAATTGCATGTGATTAAAACAATCAACATGACCCTAGGAGAGGCTGGTGTAATTACCAACAGTCATGAGGATTTACAATTGCCCAGGAGTCTCTGAGACTCAGAATTCTGCTTGTGGAAGGTCCAAAACAGTAGTTGGAACAAATAGGAAAGAGTACTGAATTATTTCTAGGCAATATAACTTTAGTGCCAATTAAAACTTTATTTTTTTTTCTTTAAAGTGCATGTGAATCACTTTGAGTACTCCGTGGTTCATTTAAGGAAGACTAATTGGTTCTTGGTTATCAAATGCAATCTCCAGCTCCATTAAATCCTGTTTCCTTTGAAATAAGCATTCTTACTGACCAGACTCTCCTGGTTCTGATGTAATGTGCAGGTAGGATCTCATCGTGTCATAGCAGTAATGCACTGTGAGCTTTTCTCTCTTCCAGGTGGCCTTTTTGAAGATGTAACTGTTGGAGCTGAGGCATTCTGCTCCCCAAGCAAACACCTGTCCCTGACAGAGCACACTGAAGCCAGCCCTGAGCTCTGTGGGCATCAGCCAGAGATAAGAACCAGAGATGCAGAATGAGAGCATTGCATTGAAGTTTTGAGTTTGTTTGCATATCTTCTTTATATATGTTTTGGACCTCTGAAAACCCAGAGTTGTGAAGAGAGTTGTAGTAGTCGGTTGTCAGCAGGTTAAGTATAGAAGTTACATCTCTGCTCCCTACAGAGAGAGGAACATTCAAATCTTCGCTGTGTCAGCACCACCTGGAAGGATATTAACTAATAGAGACCCATCTGTCCTGTGTGGAATGCAGCAAGGGACTTTCTTGGCGCAACTCAGTATTAACTACAATAAATCTGAGGAAATAAACCTTTAAAGAGGTTCTTAGGTTTGTTTAAGATAACTTTAAAAACAAATATATATAACTTTTTTACCTTATTAAGAGGAGATGCTCAGCAGATATTTGTTGAATGAATGATGATCCAATTAAAGGTCTCCCTGACTGTGCAAGCCTACATGTGTCCTTTTATTCTTCATTTCTTATGCCATATACTTCTGCTAAGTGATAAGTATATGTCACTTGCATCTTGGTACATACTTGTCCTTTGATACCATAGCAGGTAATTAGGGACATACTGAGTAAGAGTTCTAAGAAGAATGGAATCATATAGAGCAAGGCTGGCTCCTGCTTCTACACAGAAGGTTTGAGACTTGCCAAAACTCGCACAGCTAGGTCTAAAACTAAGTCTGGACCCAAGTGAGTACATGTTTTCTGCTTGAGATCTCACCTGTATCTAACAACTTTCTCTCTCACTTTGCATTCATAGGTGCCTGGATTTGCACCTATCGCTGCTGCTGATTAGGCCTGGTGACATTAAACCCAGCCAGTGGACTATTTAATACTATAATTCTTTCCTCAAAAGACTTGAGTTTTCTGTCCCCTAAATTTCTAACATTATCAACCACTTGGCATGGTAAACATGCTACAATTTCATCTTTCTTTTACTTCAACCAAAACTCTTGTGCCACCAGCTGAGCAGAGGGTCTCCTCTCTTAATTCTGTAACTGATGGAGTGATGCAGGAATAACACCCATCTGTTTGATCCCACAGTGCTACTTTATTAAGCACAGTTTGAAACATGGAAGCCTTACTGTTATGTCCAAAACTCACAGCCATAGAAAATTAGTTTGGCTTCACTTAAGCCATTAGGCTCCCAAACATCATGCTGGTTTCTCATGCTTTTGATTTCTATCATTGTAGAGCAGGGTTCTCACCCTTGGTGCTATTTACATTTTGGCTCGGACAGTTTGTTGTTTTAGAAGACTGCCCTGTGCACTGGGGGATGTTTAGCTGGCCTCTTCCAGCATTACATTCTCCTCTTCCACTCCCAGTGGTGCTAACGAAAAGTGTCTGCACATGATACCGTAAGTGACAAAAGATTCCAAAACTAAAAAGTACTGCCAGAGAAACTGTGGCCTGAGAAAGAGGTTTGTTGACTGCCCATGGTTGTATACTGCTGAAACCATACATCTTTAAAGTTTTGATGCATTTGTTTGCTTTCCCACATCACCAGTTATAGATTGTCTTGTTATTACTGAGTGAGTGAATTTTATATCTCCCCAGGAAATAGCACTATTGAGTGACTAGGGGATCCTATGTAGAACTTCGTTTTGGGTTATAAATTTCAGATGATGCATCTTACCTTTGTATGTGACTGTTCCTTAGAGTTCAGTTTGTATTGACTTAATAGTGGTGATCGGAATAAATTAGATGAATCAGACTTCAGTCTATGCAAACAGAATTTTTTCTGAGACATTTTTCTCCCTTTGGAGAAAGAAGAAGCCATCATCATACTAAATTTATATTTATGGGTTAGATGTGAAGATGTTAACTTGATCAGTGGAAAACTTACTTCTATTCAAAAAGCCCAGCTAGAAAAAGAAATTTTCATGTGTGTGTATGTGTCCCCAAGTCAGAGGGAGAGAGAGCAGCCATTGAAGGATTTAATTTAGTGAAACCATACCAGGAGGAGTAGAAAGGATTAGTATTAATACTCTGAAGCCATTCCACCTTTGCCTTCTGAATAATTTCAGAATTTTTCAGAATTATTAGGTAGCATTCTTAGATATCCCTAAGAACCACAGAATTTTTGAAATACTGTTAAGTTACTAAGGACCAGAGGCATAGGAAAATACCTGGTTTCTAATACACATTTTTATCTTCAAAAATTCTATAAATAAGTAGTTCTTTGAAAGTGTTCTCAGCTAGTATAAAATTACAATAAAATATAAATCTTGTTGAAAACTTCTACTGCTCACTCATTTTGACAAAACAAACCATAAGTTTATTTAGTCTGTGCAGTTATTGAAGACTCACTACATGTCAGGTCTAGGAATGAGTACTGCAGTAGACTAATACAACAAATTTTTTACCCTCACACAACTTACTTTTTTTTTTTTTGAGACAGGGTCTCACTTTGTCGTTCAAGCTGTCCCTGAGCTCACTATGTGACCCAGGCAAACCTCGAACTTAGCAATCCTCCTGCCTCTGCCTCCTGAGAGCTGGGATGACAGGCATGAACCACCAGCCTGGCATTTGTAGAATGTGGTACTGAATGCCAGTAGGCGTGAGTCACCATGCCCAGTATTGTATGTGGTTACCAGGGGTTAAACCAGGGACCTTGTGCTTGCTAGGCAGGCACTGGAACCACTGAACTAAATCTCCGGCTCCACAACTTACATTTTCATGGAAAGAGCAGACAAAAATTATTTATAGAATGATTTCAGAAAATAAGCACCCAGGGGAAAAGCTGAATGAAAGAAATGTGATAGGGCGCGCTACTTCAGACAAGAAAACAGAAATCAAATTCAAAGTGTATGTAAATCTCAGGTACCACAAATGGTCAAAATAATTAGAGTGACTGCAGATTACATTATGAAATGCTAGTGGATTGCATTCAAACTGCAGCCTTACATCATTTGCAGAAAGTAGCTTGATTAAATAAGGACCCATGAATATTAGCAAAACTTGGTTGATTCTACTGATTGCATAAAAAAGATTCAACTAGAACCAGACATGCTAATTGGCTTTGTGCTAGCCCTCTGATAATTAAGCTCCCTCAGTCACCAGCATAGTAAAAAGTGCTGACTATGTAAATAGTTTTGTATTATAGATAAGGCCAGACTCATTTTTGTCCTGTACATTTGTTTCTGTGCTTAGTGTATAGCAGGGATTAATCGGGATCCATGAGGTGTTGTGATTCAGGAACATAGAGATGACTTGTACATTTTAGTCTGTAATCAGAAAAGAATCATTTGTCTCACATTAGAGGGCTGATTCCACTAATTACTTATCTAAAAGTTCTACACATTTTTCAGTCTTAAATATGCGAGACCAGCCCATGTAACTTGAGGTCGCAATTCTTTGTTTTTATCTTGGGAAGCTTCAAGATTCGTCTGCTGAATCAGAGCTGACATCCTTAATGTGAAGAAAAGTAGGAGGGCGTCACAGGGAAATAAGTCATTTTAAGAAGTAATTCTATAAGAAAGATAAAGACCAACCTGCTCAAAATAATTTAATAATGTGCCCAAAGTGTGCTACTCTTAGAGCTAGACTGAACTACAAGCGAGACCCTGTCTCAAAAAAAAAAAAAAAAAGGCATTTTCACTTAGGAACAAATTTGTTTTCAATTCTATTATAGATAAGAAACCCATTTCTGGCACCCCAACTTATTTTGGGGCCCTTTGTATAAAAGGTAAAATAAACAGAGGGCAGGGTTTGTGTTCACTCATGAGTGTGATTTATTCTGCCCTCAGAAGCCAGACCTGTTGGCCAGCATTCTGTGACCGTGTCTCCTTCATTCTTCTTTTATTGCTTCTTGGGGATTGAGCCCAAGGCCTGGGCCTGCGAGAGGAGTGTTCCACACAGAGCTATACCCCAAGCCTTTTTTCATTTAGTTTTTATTTTGAGACTAGGCTTTTGCTAAATTGCCCAAGCTGGCCTTGAACTTGAAATCCTCCTGCCTTCGTCTTCCTAGTAATTAGGATTATAGACATGTGCTACCATGCCCAGTAATTATGTTTTCTTTATGTTTCTCCACATTATATACAACCTGATCAAGATTTGTACAAATGATCACCTTCAATATTTTATGGCTTAAATTTTTTCTTATTGTTTTGAAGACTAAAAGGTGAGAATGGTTTTTATTGCAGTATTTTGATGATAATACTCTAGTGTTTTGTGGAAAATTTCAACATATCTACTAAAAATGCCCAAATCTAGAATACCATCAGTGAGTAACTTAATTTAAAAAATAGCAGCAGCAGTAAGTTGTCCATTTGAGGGTTCTGGTCAAAATTCCTAAACAAAGAGTAATAGCAACAAACAGAAAACCAGGACTTGTTCGTGACTGAAATGACACAGCAAAGAGTGCTGTGTAAGCAGCTTCTGGACACAGCACAACCAAAAGGCACCAGCTGGCGGCCAGACACCAGTTAGAGACATCTCTGCTAGCAGATGGGGCTTCCTGCCCTCCTATAGACAGACTATCCAGGTACTCACTAGAGAACGTGCTACTCCATACCCTATTGTTTACACTGCAAGTTGAATGCTGCCCCTGGCCTCAGGTGACCCAGGAACAGAAAAGTGCCCTTTGGACTCATTACACCCTTTCCACCCTAGATCTGTAAGTAATAATTCTGTGAAAGCGGTGCTCGCTTCGGCAGCACATCTACTAAAAATTCTGTGAAAGCAGTCTCTTATGGCATTGGCATTTTGGATTTGGAACTTCCATCTCACAGACCAGGCTTGGGTTTCCCAAGGTTTCCAGGGTAACCAAATGTCAAGCTCCCAGAGCCAGAGCTTTGGTCAGGCAAAAATAACCCAGACATGGGTCACATAAGAGCCATAAAGGTATCTGCTGATATAAAGAAGGTTCGCGTGCAAGGAACCCCCTCACAGGCAAGCAGGTCAACTCGGCAGTATGCTGAGAAAGCACACTATAAGCACATGTGTCCACCAGCCCTTGTTTTCCTGTTAGGCAGGGTTGCTAGCTGCTCGCTGAGTTCATTCGGAGCCTCTTGAAACACACAGTTACTCTGCCCAGAACCTTTCCAGGTGGGAGGAAGCCATGGCATGCTTTCTGCCAATTTTCCTTCTGAGAGAGGAACTGCACAAATAAAATGAATGTTCACAAAATAATGGAGTCTGGTTTATTTCAACCCCTCACCGTGTCTTATAAAACTCATTTTCTGTGACTTTGAGCAGGGAAATAATGTGAAAATGAAATTTTCCTCATTTAAAATGAGGAAATCAGTGAAAGGAACTAGTGCTCAAGGGAAAATATCCTTTCACATCCCAGACCCCTTTCTTCCCTAAACAGTATCATTTCTAGCAAAACAAGCCAGAAGTGTTGATCTTGGCCACTCCAGTAGTCTCTTTCCTGGGTAAGAATTAAGAGTTGGTATCTTTGTGGTCTTTTCACATGGAATTTCCTCCTCAGAAGATGGTGACAAATGTCAAAATTACTCGTCATCAGCTTTACATTTCATAATAGTCCAAAAGTATATCGTCCCATCCTTTCTGAAAAAAAGTTGTAGCTCCACACCCCACCCTGACCCAAATATTCTAGATAATAAATTTAGTAATGGGAATTATAAAATCTTTAAATTGTTAATGTGCTTATAAAATTTAGTGTCAGCTTTAACAGAATGCTGGAAATAAGGTGTATGGCAATAGGAATTGAAATAAAGTTACATAGTTCAATATAATCTGAGTGGTGACGATCAAGTGGCCAAGCAGAAGTCCTGTGTCCGTCACAGGCTGGCATTTGTTAGTGACATTAAGAGAAAAATAGTTGAAATGTATTTTTATATTTTGTATCAAAACCATGAGTTTTAAAGGTATGTGTTAGAAAACTGCAAAGGAAATAAAGAGAACTTGAGTAATAAAATAATTTTCTCTGTTTCTTTTGAACTCTCTGACAATACTTCATGGCAATTCTAGAAGAGCCATTTCCAATGCTTGTGTTTATTCATCTGCTTTACTCCACTGAACAGACACCGTCCTTTAACGAACAAAGGCTGCCACTTGTGGAACACCTGCTGGTGAAGTGTTTCTGGACTCAGTGCTGACCCTGGATGTGCTTTGTTTAAGTGTGATTGGAATTTATAGCAGAGAGAAGCAGCATCTGAGAAGCAAGGCCTGCACACAGGGAAGGAGGATGCCGAGCCATCACTGTGCACCCCAACATTTGTAGGGGTTCAGAGAGTTCCCTGTGGTCCTGACTGGGAAGAGGCAGGGCTTTATGTGAGCCTGCAGTGATGGCTAAGGACTGTAGGAAGGCAGAGACCCCCAGGAAGGACGATGGTGTGAAACCGGAAGAATGTGTGGCCTCGGGAGCCACGGGGACGGAACAGTGGGGGGAGGGGTAGGAAGAGTTCTGTTTAGACTGTGGAAAGCACTGATCCACCAAGAAAACTTCTCTTCTGATTTTTTCCAGATCAAGCACAGTGTGACAGGAAATCATATTTTTCTTTTGTTGCCCCAAGGGTCTCTTAAGCTCTAGAATTTGGATTGGGGATAAGAAGTTCTTAGGTCTCATTCCTGGGAATGAAATGCCACCTGTGCAGTTGGGAGCAGGGTTTTCGAGCTCAGCTTTACAAGATTTAGAAAGAAAAGCAAAAATCTAGGTGCAATGCCATATAAATGGAGTCCTGCCTACTTAGGAGGTTGAGGCGGGCAGATTGCTTGAGTCCAGGAGTTTGCCACTAGCCTGAGGAAGATGGTGAAATCCTGTCTCAGTAAATACATACATATGTAAATACATGTTCCTGAGAGTTTTGAGTTAAACATGTATGCTTAAGGGCTTTTGAGTATTAGAAGTCAAACACGCATAATGTTCAGGACAACAACACCTGTCCTTGATGTGCCATATATTTTAGGAATAGTCATTGTTCTGTGAATTTGCTGCTCTCTGCAACCCCTCACCATGTCTTATGAAACTCGTTTTCTGTGACTTTGAGCAGGGAAATAATGTGAAAATGATACTTTAGAAAAATTGATCTAGTAGCAGAGAGCCAGGCTGAGAAAAATAAAAGGGAAACCTATTGTTGTAGGACAAAATTCAGACTTCCCAATTCTGAAAACTGCCAGAGAATGTCTCGATTAAATAACTTTATCAGTATTTTTCTCTTCTACTTTTAATTACTTTTGAAGGTCATTAAAAGTACAATGGGACACAGTTTTATAAGTCACGTCAGCCGTGCTTTCACAGTACAGGACAACCCATTCAAAGCATTTTTATACAGATCTTTTCAAATGCTTTTTTTTTTTTTTTAATGGTCATGGGATCACAAAAGCTTTTGGAAAATCTCCAAATGAGGACAAAAGCCTAGCCTAGATGTTTCCTACA
The DNA here is from genome assembly GCA_004025085.1 of Thryonomys swinderianus. NCBI lineage: Eukaryota > Metazoa > Chordata > Mammalia > Rodentia > Thryonomyidae > Thryonomys > Thryonomys swinderianus. Next base: position 48,733 of record PVIC010006986.1, read on the forward strand.
AAGCATCCTACAAGGCATGACTTGTGGACTAAAAGACAACTTACTTTTACACAATTTCCAGAAGTGTAAGAATCCTCTTTCTTGTTCAGTATTACTGGTTCTAAGAACAAGATCGGATCTTCCCTCATGAACACATTACTCCTTTATTTTTAATTTTCCCATTCATATTTCCCCTTATGTTTCACATGAGGGGGTCTTAGCAATATAAAATATGGACACTGTTGAAATACCACAGATGGGAAGGAAGTTGTTGAGTATGTTACTACATTTTAATTAAGTGGGCATGCTTCTTCTGAAAGGAGAATTCAACATATTCTTGAACTGAATTGAACTTAATGATTCAGTAACCTGTTTTTACATGTTCCACACCCACACAGGAGCATAGACAACGTCAAGTGAGCAGGAATAAACCATGCCTCTCTGATTTTATTCACTTACTACTGAAAGTCCTAGCACTCCCTGCAAAATACTTCTGTTGTATCCAGGATGCTCTGTGGGGCCCACATGTATCATCTACCATCCTCTACCTGGGGCATGTGTGGTTTGTTTCCCTTTGTTGCCACAGCACCACTTGGTGCTGATGTTCATAGTTGAGGTGTCCACAGTAGGCAGTCCTGCATGAGGTGCGGGGCCTCCTCCAGCTGGGAGGTGCCAATGGGGGTACAGGTGCAATAGCTTTGGAAACTGATACGCTAAAGTTATACTGTTTAGAGTGCTCAATCTATGTTGTACTTTGTGATGTGGATCTCAAGGCAGTATGTTTCCCTGCATCCCAGTGTCTATAGATACAGAATGTTAGTAGAAGTTTTTCTTTTCAGTTTTTTACATTTTTATTTGAAGCCCTTGCCCCAGCCCTGGATCTAGACTTAGGGTTTAGTTGAAGCAATAAATATAATTAGTGTTATTAGTATTAGTGATCAGGTTCGTCCTTTTGGGGAATGTAACAGACAAACACACAGAACAAAACAAAACAGAACACCTCAGCATTTTAAACTAAGCCTGAATTACACTGAGCAGAATTGTTTCTTCTCTTGCAGTGAGTTTCCTGGGAATTCTCTTCATCCTACATGTAAATAGACTCAGGCCAGAAATCCCAGATGTCAGCACAGTTTGGGTTCAAGTGGGGACTCCAAATACAATATTTTTACCTATTCTATTTTTTAGAGAGGTACTATGATATAAACATAAATCTTTTTTTTTTTTTTTTAGTTTTCAAGCAGTAAGGTAGAATTATTAAATTTGTAGTTCTGGTTATGGTGAAAGTTTATTAAATTGAGTTGATTTTTGCAGCTGTATTCTATCCTGGGAGAACTGTCTTCTCTGTATCTTAGGTCATTTGATTTATTTTACTAAAAAAATTGTTATGATGCAAAACTTTCATGTGGAGCATCTAACTAAACTTTAGAATCAATTTTTCAATGATTCCGTGTGTGTGTGTGTGTGTGTGTGTGTAATAAAATTAAGCCACAGTTGAACTTTTTGAAGGGTGAACACTCCCTGCAGGCAGGCCCAATGTTTTATATATCTTCTTAGTTTTGTGCTTAGAACAATTCCTGATACAGAGAATTAATTCAATAAGTCTTGATTTTATTAATTATTCTACTGGGGACATTAATATTAGAAAACTGGAAAAATTATGCCTATACCTTATGGTTCATTTGAGCTGATCCATTTTTACAAAATGTTCATACATCCCTCTCTCAAAATGTTCTACATTCTTCAAGGTTTATTTCCAATATCATTTCCTTTAAAAGTGTTCCCAGTCAAAAAGATTGAATACTTATTCCCAGTGAGTAAGTTGTTGGCCCTATAGGTGAAGTACTGAAGACCTTTACTTATGAGTTTAAAATGCAAGTGAACTTTCAAGCTTTGTTATATTACACTGTCGTAAATGAATGTAACAACTAAGTTTACAAATCAGTTCTGTGTCCTCTTTTCTGACCTGGTTTGGAAATTTCCCACTAAGTGGCTCTTTATCTCATATTAATTCCAAAGGTGACAGACACAGGATTTCATTGTCTCGTTAGTGGAAGCTGTGCTCTCTGATTAGCTGCTTTGCCCTTTTTGAAGCTTTGATTTATTGGGGCAGAGCAAGCCCTGGCTTTTGTATGTGCTGAAGGAAACTCGGTTGAGGAATGATTTATAGTTCTCTCTGTGGCTAAAAAATATAAAGGTTATTTTCATTATATTGTTATAGGAATTGTTGAAAAACAGAAGAAGGATATTGTAATAAGCCAAAGAATGACATTGAACTGAAGCAGCAGCTTCAGTTAACTCAAAAAATTGTTAAAATCCTGTGCTGAAGTAGATTGGCTCTGCTGAACCCTTATCTTGATTTCACAGAGAACAATGTCTGTACTAGTCTGGCATCAACAGCATTTCTGCGGCTACTAGGCAAGTTACATTTGCCAAAACAAAGTATGGGTGGCAGATTGTTCAGTAGCACATTCCACCTGAGAAAACGCTGCCAAAGGAGAATCCAAAACAGAGGTGCCAAGAGAAAATATGCAATAAAAAATGGCTGCAAACATTAGACATTCCTAAAAATGTGTATTTTCAAATTTTGATAACTGAACACTAACTACCAAATTCATTTGGGCTTCCCAATATTTTATTTTCTCCTTTCCATATCCTGATAAAGCTTGTAGTTTGGTGAGCAAGGTGCTTTTCTATATGGTACTTTGATCAGGGTATATTAGAGAAGACCTACAGAATCGCCACCTTTTCTGTAATTTGACGAAGTCTGGATCTCTCTTGAGCCAGCCGAGCCATTGTCTGGGCCTCACAGTGAATGTAGAAACTCTCCCAGATTCATGGGTCATTCCAAATTCAAACCGAAGCTCCCAGATTTCAGAGTAAGCAGGACTCCAGGATCTTGCATAGGGAGTAATGCGAATGGGGATTAATTGCCTTGGTGGGTGCTTTGGGGTGAGGGGAGAAAAGTGGAGGATCTTAAACAGAAAACAGTAACAGGGCAAATGCTTGGAAGTGGGAAAGTTCTAGGTTGTGCTTATGAAATGGTAAATAATTTGGTTTCACAGCAGGTAGTATTTTTAGGCATATATAAAATACTGGGTACTAATTTATTTTTCAAAACGACGTCCTATACAAGAGACCTTTCCTGTCACTGTTATGTAGTTGAGTAAGCTGAGCCTGAGAGAGACCCAGTAATTCACCCCAAGATCATACGATCAGGTAGACAGGGGCACTATGTGATCCTAGGTCTGCTGGGTTCAGCATGAACTCTCCCCATGGTGTCTTTCATTTTAACGGAGAAAAGGACCATTATAAAGGAGGTGGGGGCAGTAGAGACGTGACAGATAATGGTGCGACAGTAGAGCACTCAGGCTCTTTCTTCTAATAGATTGCTAGACAGCTGCAAGTGTGCTTAATATCTTCCCTTCACACCCCCTTGATCTAAAAACAACTTCATCATTATTTCTATTTTCCTGGGCAACCCTACCTTTAAAGCCAGGACCCAGGTTACAGCATCCTCGTGACATATTCAGGCATCCAACTAGGGCTCTTGAAGCCAAGGTGCTTCCCATCCTCACAATCTCCCTTCCTCCCTCCTCCCTCCTCTCCTCTCCTCTCCTCTCCTCTCCTCTCC
>PVIC010006987.1:0-52433 GCA_004025085.1 Thryonomys swinderianus
AGACTGTGGCAGGCCCCTGAGTTTCTGTCTTAGTCCTAGTTTTACCCTGCATGCCACAATCTGGTTGCCATTAATCAAGCAGTATATTTTTTCTTCCCTTGTGACTCTGTGTCAATTTCTCACTGTTTCCGAACACCAAGGGGAGAGTAGATGTTATTAAATGCCTTCTTAAAAATTTGTGTTTGAGTTTCACTGGGTTTCAGCACTCTGTTTTAACAGAGTAAACTCACCTGTGTTTCTAACAGCTGCCTGTCAGTGCACTGGAATTTCACAAAGTTCTCGGAATCAGGGTCGCATTAGAAATTCCAGTAAAATTACTTGCAAATGGACGACTTAGAGACCAAGAGGGAACTGAACTACAAAAGATGCAACTATGTGAAACGAGCAGAGTGCATGTTCTCTGCATAGTTTCACTCTTTTTACCTGTACACCCACATATCAATACAAATATTCAGGAATACAATGTTTATGAAGCTCAGTTAACTATGTTATGTAATTTAAATTCTTGAAAAAGGAACCTTCTATGTACATTGAGTGTAATCAGAATTGTCTCATGATGATTACTGTACTGTTTGTGCTAAAATTTAGGAATATTCATGATATATAATATATATTCATAATTATAATAGTAAATATTTAGTTGAGTAATGGCTACAAAAGCCATGTAAGAAAATTTACCAGAAGTAAATGTCTTGTCTTTTATATGGCTTTTCATAAAGAGAAATGAACATATTGATGTAGAGCTAAGGTTAATCTTTCTAAATCTCTGTAAGAACATGGTTTCATGACTGATGCTAATTCTGATGCTTTACTATTCTATTGTTACTGACACAGGCACAGCTAAGGTCTCTGCATCTTGGTTTCATCATCTCCTAAACAGAGGTAAAATGCCCTACTGCAAGTCAGCATTTCTCGTTGAATGCTTAATATCCAGTTCCTTCTTCTGATGTTCTCATATGTTCACTGTGACTCTCTTCTCTGTGTCTGGCTTTGTTATTAAGATAAGAGGAGCCCTAATTTTAGTGGTCTGACTAAATCAAGCTACTTAAAACCCACTAGCTAATCTGAGAAGAAAAAGTCTATGCGCTTGGACCATAGACTTGTGCTCATTGGGGAATGAGCAGCAAAGGCCTGGAGCCTCTGGGAGAGATGCTTCCTTTCGCTCCCATGGAGCCATAGAAAGGGTGCTTAGCACACCTGTAGGTTATGGTAAAGGTGAGTCCCCAGACGAAACGTCCCAGAAACCTACAGTGATGACTGCTAAGCTAGACACGATGAGTCCTTGCAGGAAAGCAGTGAAAAATCATCAAAACGAGAGAACACAGAAGTTTTCATGGAATCCTGAGCTGGCCTGAAGTCACACTTATCTCTAGACTTTTAATTTATGTGAACTAATTATTTATCTCATTCTATGTTTGTTTAATTATAGACATCTTATATATTTTTTATTGATTTCTTTATTGGTACAATTTATATACATCTCAAAATCACATATAACATTGGGAAATTTGTACCAGTATATGCCACAAGTTAATTCTCATTTTTACCCATATCCCCACCCACTCCCCCCTCCCCCCATACATGCTCTTTTATTTTCTTTCTGTATCATATTTATTCCTTCCCCTCATCACATTCCCACACCAAGTTTTTCTATAGAAATATCCCACTCTTATATTTTAATTGTTGCCATTTTAATCAAAAAGTCTAACTGGGATGTCTTAAGCATTAAAGAAACAACCACAAAGCTGAATAGAAAATAGCCACATTATGTATGGGAACTATAACTCTTCCTGTTGTAGAATCCCTCTATGATTATAGTGTCAAGGAAAAGAAATAACATACCGGATATGAACTCATTAATATGCCAACTGTTCATGAAATGTAGTTCGGAAAGCATGCACTTTAAGCAACATCTTTATTTGACCCCGCATAGAATTGAGCGAGGTGGTTTGACCTTACTTTGCCATTAAGTTAGAGACTGCATTCTAGAAAATGTTCTGAATGAAAGGTTTTAAAATAAACACATTTGTGTAACTGAGAAGTCAGGCAAGCAAATCAGAGTATATGTCTTATGATGCATTTGAGCATTAGGATAAATTTTAACACAGACAGTGGGTGGTGAAAACAGGAACTTACCATTAATTAAAATTAACAGCAGCCTCTACTGAATTCCTGAAGACTCTTCTATCACAGTAATATTTAATTTCCTAACACCGCTAGCACAAAGAAAGTGCTATCAGCATTCTCGAGTGGTTCACTAAATTGAAGAGCCACACCTCGATTCATCTATTATATACTCGTGATTCAGATGTCTATCAGCCAGCTCCAGACTATCCTCTCTGAATAATTTACACAGCAAAGGTCTCTGTGTAAAGGGATGGCTTCCTGCATACAGCTGCTGTTCCAAAGAGATGTTCCTCTCTTAAGAGACACACACATTAGACACACACGACTTCATAGGCCATCCAGATAACTAGTTGCTTTTATTAGTCAGTGTGAAAGGGCAGTCATACTGTTGGCTCCTGATAAACTGGTCCAAAACTATAGCTGATGAAAATTTTAAAAAATTATCTAGGGAATAAATTTATAATCTTTCAAGTATTATATAGAAAAAACTGACTGATATTTGCTAGGTCTCTTTTTTTTTTGCCATTAGAGTTAAAGTCCCATGTGCCAATAACGTGAATGTGTAGTAAGTAAAGAGTGTTCTGTCTGTTTCTGTGGAAACATGGCTTGCCACGGTGCAGTGGGATGGCACGGCTAATAGCACCGTACTGCGTGTCTCCTAGGGGCTAGAAGGAGGGAGGTTAACACTTCAAAGTGATAACATAGCTTAAATACCTGATTTGATCATTACCTCGTGTATTCATGACTCAAAATATCATATTCTACCTCATAAGAATATATAATTTTTACATTAGTCAAAAATAAAACAAATTAAAAATTAAATCACCACATACCAGCACAAGTTAAAAATTATTGCATAATTATGTCATAAATGCTTCGGCCAGTCTTGTAGTTTGGTGAGCTGCCTGGTGCTTTTGACAGCCAAGAGTTTATTGTATCTATACAACTAGTCTCAATTTCGGGAGTTTTCTAAGGTTATGAAGCTAGATGTTCAAAATAGAGGTAGGTTGGGTCACATGATTTAAGTAACTATAGTTTTCCTTTTCTTTGAAGAACATTTAAAAAGCTGTATAAATACTTGACATCCCTGTGTCTTTCCTCAGATTCACATATGTGTAATCCTAACCCTATTACTTCAAAATAAGAAATTAGTTGGAAATGTTTATCCTAAATGAAACTAAGCGAATTAGGGTAAGCTTCCACTGGATTGGGTAACTCTTAGTCCCATGTGACCAAGGCCTACTTTTTATAGAAAACAATCTTTTTTTTTTTTTTTTTGAGACGGGGTCTCACTTTGTAGTTCAGGCTGGCTCTGAGCTCACCATGTAGTCCAGGCAAGCCTCGAACTCAGCAATCCTCCTGCCTCTGCCTCCCGAGTGCTGGGATGACAGGCGTGAGCCACCACACCCGGCACTGTGGTGTGTGGTATTGATGGCTGGTGGGTGTGAGTCTCCACGCCCAGCATTGTATGTGGTTACCGGGGATCAAACTCAGGACCTTGCGTTTGCGAGGCAGGTGCCGGAACCACTGAGCTAAATCTCCGGCCCAAGAAAACAATCTTAAAACCAAGACAGACAGGTACGGAAGAGAGTGTGAAGTGACAGGGAAAGCACAGCCCAGCAACAAGCCAAGGAGACTTCTGACGCAGCGTCTCCCTATGCCACGTGCTGTCAAGGTACCGGCCCTTCTACCACTTTGATTTGGCGTTTCTAACTTCCGCAAATCAATTTCTGTTGGTAACGAGTGGTCATTCCTGTTACCAGAATAATGTAGCCGCCCAAAGAGAAACGCTCCAACAGGCAGCTAAGCAAACAGCCCTCCCCCTTCTGGAGCACAGCGCTTGAGAGGAGAGAGAGGGTCTTCCGTGGTGCCCCTCCCATTACCTCAGAGAGAAGAGGAAATGGCATTAGAGGCGAGGTATCTGCCAAGATTATTGTTTCTTCAATCCTCAATGACTTGTTCCTGCAGTTATTTTTCAAGATATAGATAATAAATTAATACTTGGAGCTCTGTATAGGTGCAAGGTCAGAAGACTATAATTACAGTGTATTTATCAAAATCAAATACCATCGATTAGATTAGTTAGTGCAATTCTGGCTGTTCCGACGGCTCTAGTCGAGGAATTGCTATTTTTCTTTCATCCAGTTTTATCTGTCCTTTTCTTTTACCAGCTCTGTGGGGGAATAAAGGAAAATGAGTTCTTCACAGGCAGATTTCCTTTGGAGAAAGGTTGACAGTACATAGCCAAGAGGGAGAATCTTCATGAGGTCCAGGGAGACAGGCAGGGCAGGGCCAGGGCAATGCACTGGTGGGACTTCATGGATTCCTGGGCTGGGAAACTGGAGGGGAGGCCTGGGGCGAGGCTCTCCGGGAAGGCCAGCGCTTTCTGACCCGGTAGGAGTAAACAGATCGGTGTCGTGGGGACTCATTGTCTTGCTTGGAGTTGGCGGATTGCTTCAGGGCTGCTTCCAGGAGAGAGCAGCCAGCAAGTAATTGGAGCTTCATTTCTGCACTTATCTTTCTCCTATTAGAACAAAATATGAAAGCACAAGTAAGTTTCTAAACTGCGGCAGCATCTTCCACAGGGGCAGGTGGTCAAGGTGAACGCCACTGCTCCTCAGAGTGTTCCTGTGTTCAGTTTTCTGTCATCTGGCTTGCCTATATTTAACATTTCTCAAAACTTGATTCAGAGTCTGGCTTTTCTGTTAACACAGGCCCCGCTTTCTGGGGGTGGACATTAGCGCGGTGGCTTGCCCTGACCCTTTGTTAGGATCATAACTGCTACACTAAATAAGTGCTTTTATGAACCTCGGGAAATGTGCCCGGTGAACATAGTGTCCCGATTGAAAGACGAGAACCCCGAAATCTGTGGAACATAAATTAGTATGACAAGGGGAACACTGTGCTGGGATTTTCCAACTTATTCCTAGACACTGCTCGGCTGTCAGTTATCAGTAATGTCTGGTAAAACCGAGAAGAAGTTTGACATAGCTTGTCTTTGGGTACAACTCCATTATCCTTGAATTACTCTGTTTTTCTCTCGAGAATAATATCCTGCTCTCAGTTGGTGATATTCAAATCATTCTTAAGCCACTGGTAGGACATTTTTGCTTGCCTCTTAAGTCTTCCCGAAGAGGAGGAGACCGGAGTGCCGTGCACTGGAAAAGACAACGTGGCACTGAGAGAGTTCAGGGCGTGCAGAGGGGAGGAGCGGTGGTGGGATTAAAACACGCTGCTCAGAAGTCCGCCAAGTGCATCCAGACTTCAACTTACATGCCTTTTATTTGTTTATTTTCTCGCTCCATTTCTTTCTTGGTACCTTGTATATACACATCGTGATCACACTCGGTATTGGGAATTTGTACCAGTATATGACGCGGTTTAATTCTCATTTTTGACCACTCCCCTACCCGCCCCCAAAGCCCTACCCCCTAAATATATAAGCTTTGTTTCCTTTTTCTTATTACCATCACACGTTCTTAATCAATCATATTTAGATGTTATTTTGTCCAGATGAAAACCTTTCAGGGTCCAAATATTTTTTTCACTGAGGGTTTGGACTTTGCTTAACAAGCTTCTTGGTCGCGAATTTGAACACTTTTTAAGGAATTACTGGTGTGATTAAGTCACAGGCTCTGTGTTCAGTACTCTTAGCCCTCCAGCTCCCGGAAATACAATCTTGATCCTACCAGGTAGGACCAACGGCTCCCCTGTTAGCCTTCAATTGGGAGCTAATTGCTTTCGGTTTACATTGCGTCTCTCTAAAACATCTGTTGTCTCTAGCAATAACTCTCCATTTTAATCATCAATCTTACTATACCCACATAATACATATTTGTCAAATGTCTGATTTGTAAATTGAACCTTGGTGGGATTTCTACCTTATAACAGAATACCTGCGACTCAGTAATTAATAAGGAGCTGAAAGATTTTGTACCTGGGACTTTCAATGTCCAAACTACAGCAAAACACTAGACTTTTCCATTGTATCCCTGAGGGCCTGTGAGTAGGTAGCATGAATGGAAACACAGAGATCGTCCTGGCTTCTTAGAAATAAACAGTTACGGACAAACAGTATTACTTGTGAAACTTTACTATATCAAAGGCTGTTTTCCAGTAACTGAGGTTACTTATCTGTACATTAACTGTGCTCTAGGGAGGGAGGTCATATTAAGAGACAGAGGCCTGCAAAGACCCTTCTTTTAATTAGGTTACAGATACCCTAAAGTGAAATCAAAAAGAAACAGAATAAGTGGGAAAAATTATGCAGAAGTTCTATAATTACTTTCTGTACATGGATATTTATAGCTGCCTCTTATGTATAATCTAGGTTTCATAATGATTAGTGGTAGTACTTTGATGTTTTCTTAGTTATGTAATTCATGTTTTATTTACATAATATTCTTTTATTCCTAGCATTCAAAGATCCATCAACCTTAATGACAAACTAATTTTTTCAGAACATAGAACAGCTGTTTCTTCATATAGAAAAGAAATAGCAGTGATATTTAACAGTCTTCCCTGTGTGTAAGAGGAATTCACTGTCTCTCGATCTATCGATTGACATGCCAATCTTTTTTTTTTTTTTTGAGACAGGGTCTCGCTTTGTAGTACAGGCTGGCCCTGAGCTCACTATGTAGCCCAGGCAAGTCTCGAACTCAGCAATCCTCCTGTCTCTGCCTCCCAAGTGCTGGGATTACAGGCGTGAGCCACCACGCCTGGCGACATGCCAATCTTAATTTTCCATAGTATCTCTAACATCTAGATTGTTTCATAGCAAAACTTTATAATAATGTGGTCTTTCCTCTACCTCAAATTCTCCAGCCAAAGATTAATGTCAGCATAAACACTTCAGTTAAAATCACAAAGATGTAGGATGAAATGAGTTTTATAATTTTGAGACACATTTAAAAATAAAAAATAGATTTTGTGAAAAAATTATTTTGCATCCTAATAATTCAGAACTTCTGATGACTGCTAAGATTATGTTAAAAAGTAGGAAAAAGCCAAATGCAAATCATTCCAATATGGATCAAGAATGTTCTAGTTTTAAAATCCAAGGTGGAACATAAGCTTCATGTAGAAATTTTATTCATATTTTTGCAGAAAACAAAAACAGTCACATTAGAATCAGATTGTCATTTGCGTATATGCCTGAGTGATGACAGATATGTAAAACATGTGGCTTACACTAGTCTGAATGTGAATCCCAGAGACAATAATACCGATGCATGTTGTTGCCACCTGCTTCGAGAAGAGCTTAGCGTGGTTCACCAAAGCACCGACCCTGTGGCTGTGGTAAGATGGTGTACGAAAGGGAGGCACAGTGAGCTCTCTTGCTTTGAGAAAAGGCTTCATTCAAGCAAAGCAGTGGAAGCCAATTCACTCAGGTCACTGCTCCGCAGCCTAGTTGTCCATATTCTAGAAGATATTTGGTACATTATTCAATGTTGTTAAATACGGGAGGAGGATGTGGCTGTGAAAGATTTACCTGCTGAGTACAGAAAGCAGTTCTAGGCCTATATCGTGCATAAATCGTACACAGGGGCACAGAACTCAAAACTTCTCACTCCCAGCCATACAGTCATTCTGGTGCCCTTGAGTAGCTTCTCTCTGTCTAGACTATAAGAGTCAGTTCATCTTTGCTAATCAGAATGAAAGTGTCAGCTTGGAAGATTTCTTTTGCTTAAAAAAAGGTCTACTTTATGGAAAGGACACCAGTATATCACTGGGCTCGCTGACGAGCATGTCCCACACAGCTGAATTTTGTTCTGGAATTGAACTCATAGAAGCACTCCAGTCTTTTGATTAGGAGTTACAGCTTGATGACTGCAGAAAAAGTCTCTGTAAGAAGAAGTTTAGTTTCTTTTTTAGTTCAGTGTTTCCATTCAAAAAGAACTCTGCCTCATTGACTGTGTGCTCCAGTTCAATGATTTTGTGCTTCAGTTTTTTGCCCTGTATTTGTAGAGTGAGACTCTTGTGAACCTATAATAGCTTCTGGTTTAGACCTTGCCAGAGATAGCTAAGAGTCTCCTCTTTACTAAGGTTTCCATCTTGGAGTGGTCCACACAAAGAAGAAAAGATAGAAGTAGAGGAAGAGGGGCACAGAATGTAAAAGGAGTTCTGTGTCCTCAGGGCGGCACAGGGGAGGAGAAATGGCAGAGAAGTATTAGGGATGATTTTGAGTCAAGGCTTCACAATGAACGTTCTGCTCATGATGATCTTATTTCTGTTCTCGCTCCCTCCCCCTCCCTATCTCTTCTTCCTTCTTTCTTTCGCTCTCTCCCCTCTCTCTCCCTTTCTGTCTTTCTCTCTCTCCCCTCCACTCCTGTTTTTCTTTCCAAATTTATTTATTGAATATCTACTGAGGTATGAGTTAAACCATGCAAATAATATACATAAAAGAAATGTCAAGAAAAATTCATGCCTAGTGTAGCATATTTTATATTCATAGATGCTCAAATTGTTTTACATTTTTTACCCACAGATATCATTACTTTATCCCATGATAAGTTCATAACCCAAAGTGTTTACTGAAGTTTTTATCTTCTGAAGCATATCACAGTCAACTTCCAGGTTACTTTCAGGTGCAAAATGCAATTTTTTTTTGACATCAATCTTCTGGAAAGGAGTTTAACTCCTTTATTATCCAAAGATGCTCTTGCAGGCATAGCAAAGAACAAACAAAAGAACAAAAAAAGTCCTGACTGATAGATCATACTTGTAGATACAGAAACAACTTCAGGGACACTGGCTATGTTGTCTTTGACAGAAGGGCCGAATTCCTTCACCAGAGGTAAGAGGAACTTTTTAACAAATAGAGCCCTGAACCCTGGTTGTCCACATGCCAAAGACTGAATCTATATCCGTATCTCTCACCATGTACTAAGCTAAAATCAAAATAGATCAAAGATCTAAACATTACAACAGAAACAGTCTCCAGGAAGACAAAATATTTAAATCCCTTGAAGAGCGGTGTAGGCAAAGACTTTCTGGAGGAATCCCTGGTTGCATAAGAAATAGTAGCAAGAATCAACAAACGGGATAACATCAGGTTAAAAAGCTTCTGTAAAGCAAAGCAAACCGCCAAGAGAGTTGAGGCAATCTACAGAATGGAAAAATATTTCTGCCAGCTCCTTCTCAGACACAGGACAAATATTTGAAAAACATAAAGTATCCAACAAACTTAACCCCCACCTCCCTGCATATTTCAAGACCCCATAAATTAAAAACTGGCATCATCCCCAGGGATTTAGCTCAGTGGCCTCACAAATGCAAGGTCTTGAGTTGAATCCCTGGTAGTGAAAGTAAATAAGTAAATGCTGACATCTGAAGTGAATAGATACTTCTCACATAAAAAAATTCAAAAGGCCAAAAGTACATGGAAAACTGTTGTACATCACTGGCCTTTCAGGAAATGCAAATTTATCTTTTTTTTTTTGAGACAGGGTCTCACTTTGTAGTTCAGGCTGCCCCTGAGCTCTCTATGTAGGCCAGACAAGCCTCGAACTCAGCAATCCTCCTGCCTCTGCCTCCCGAGTGCTGGGATGACAGGCATGAGCCACCATGCCCAGCAGGAAATGCAAATTTAAACAACACTGTAATTCCACCTCACTCCCTTCAAGAAATCAACTAACAGCAAATGCTGCGAAGAGAAAGAATTCCTCCTCATTGTTGGTGTGACTATATACTCATACAAGCTCTGTAGAAATCAACACAGAGATTCCTCAAAACAAAACAAAACAAACAAACAAAAATAGAAGTAGAAATTCAATTTAATTCTTCTTCTGGGAATCTTCCTCAGAGAGCTAGATATCATATCACAATTATGTACGCATAGCCATGTGTATAGTAGCACGATTCATAGTATTTAAATCTTGGAACCAGCAACAGATGAATGGATTAAAAAGTGGTATTTATATACAAATGCATACTGCTCTGTTATCAAAAGGATAAATTTGAGTCACCTGAGGGAAAATGGGTGAACCTTGAGACTGTAATGTTAAATGAAGTAACTCAGACACACAAGCTTAAACATCGGATAGTTTCTCTTATGTGAAAAAGACACACACACACCACTTATGCAGTCCATCATACTAATAAATCTGGAAGATAATAAAAACTCTGAACATCTCATGCTTGTGGAGGCCAAAGACAACTTGTATTAATCTCAGAATAGCTCAATCAACTTAGTATTAAAATGTTTATGCGTTTTTGTATTTTTGTGTATTTTTTAGCAGACTCCATGATGCTCAATAAAGAAAGAGAAAAGGAGAAAGGATATTGTGGTTCAGTGCAGACGTTGTATCTAAAGCTGTACATTGACTTGGTACGATTTTCTTACGTGTTTTATATGTTGTTTGACCTGTTAGTCTAGTTTTCAACCTGTGTATATGAAAATTAACTTTGTAAATTCTTTTTTTTTTTTTTTTTTTTGAGACAGGGTCTCGCTTTGTAGTTCAGGCTGGCTCTGAGCTCACTATGGTGCCCAGGCAAGCCTCGAACTCAGCAATCCTCCTGTCTCTGCCTCCCGAGCGCTGGGATGACAGGCGTCAGCCACCACGCCCGGCACTGTGGTATGCGGTATTGATGGCTGGTGGGCGTGTGAGTCTCCATGCCCAGCATTGTATGTGGTTACCGGGGATCGAACCCAGGACCTTGCGCTTGCGAGGCAGGCGCCGGAACCACTGAGCTAACCCTCCGGCCCACTTTGTAAATTCTTATGAATAAATGAGTCTGATGCTAGAAGGATAAAGTAGGAATACAGCAAGGAAGGAAAGGGACAGAAATGTGTTTTGTGCATGTATCAATCCCTTTCGGTGAATGTAACCATTATGTACTGCAAACATCATAATAAAAGTTAAAAAAACATAAAAAAGATAATCTTCAAAGTTCTTCAACTCTGGTAATTCTTACACCTATGGCTGATGCAAATATTTTAAAAAGACAATAGAATTTGTTGAAATAAAGTAATAACTCAATCCAGAGAAGCTTTTAACCTTTCATTAAAGAAAACAAACACCTCTTATATTTAAGGTAAACATCAACATTTGATGTAAATTTGAAAGTGTAGCGTTTTTATTGTTTTAAGGGATGTATCTTTGGTGCCTATAATATTATGGAGAGGAAAGAAAATGGTGATTTCTGAACCCTAGAAAAAATGGAAAATGTAAAAATGATGTTTATTTTTACTCAATTTTTCTCCCCGGAAGTGCAGCACAGAGTTGTTGCCTAGTCTGGAGGTCGTTTGGGACATTAAGGGGCCTCTGGTCATTCAGACTGTGCTTCCTGGAGGGATCATTTCTCTCCCGTGACTGCACAACAAATGCAGGTGCATATTCTGGACAGCTGCTGCCTGCTTCATTCTTTTCATCTTCTTTTTTTTACAGGAGAGTTTTCCAGATGCCATTAGCTATGGAGCTCCTCACCTCTATAATGGAGAGGTATTTCCTCCTGTGGCTCCGACATCTTAGATCACGTCCTTTATTGCTTCAAGATATAGCCATACCTTCTGCCCTAAGAAGACCTCTGATTCCCAGCATTCCTCTAGGATTGATGACAATATGTTGTGACTTTCTTTCTTTGGCAACTGGCCACTATGCCCTGTATACTCTTGTACATTTTTCTGCTCAAAAGTAAGGCAGCTCTGGGGATTTCTGACATTCCTGACAAGTTTTTGGGTCAATGGCAGCAACCAGCAATCATTGTTTTCTCAAAATATGAATATAGAGGTGAATTTTCTTATGCCTGATTGCAAAATGCATAAAGAGAATTTTGCTGATTGAGTCAAAACATCTGAAGTCACTGTGGGTTTCAGTGAAAGATTCTCTGTTCTCCTAATATGTAGTTCTTCCATTAGTATAAAGACAGTTTTAGAATCTAAAATGATTCCTCTAAGTACCTTGGGCTTTTTTCTTTTTTTTGAGACAGGGTCTCACTTTGTAGTCCAGGCTGGCCCTGAACTCACTGTGTAGCCCAGGCAAGCCTCAAACTCAACTATCCTCCTATCTCTGCCTCTCGAGTGCTAAGATTATAGGTATGAGCTACCAATCCCGGCATTGTGGTGTGTGGTATTGATTGCTGGTGAGCATGAGTCCCCACACCCAGCATTGTTGTATGTGGTTACTGGGATTGAACTCAGGATCTTGCGCTTGCAAGGCAGGCACTGGAACCACTGAGCTAAATCTCTGGCCCATGCTTTTTGTTGTTGTTGTTGTTATCTGCTGCACTGGGATAATACATTTGTTTTATATGAAGTCAGTATGATGTCAGACAGTAATACCTGATGTGAGAACTATAATCAGATGTATTACTTAACTACTTAGTTACTGCGAGAAAGTGCTCCAAGCTTTAATTTTCTCTACTGAATTTAGTCCCTCTAGATTGGTCTCTATCAGATACTACATTTGGCTAGCAATGACCAAAGTGTATGAAGAAATTTGTACCTTTCTTTCTTCCAGAAAGAAAAAAGCTCAAAAAGCCTTAGTTTACAACCTTATTGTACTGGGTGAAAAAGTCATACTGGGTAAGAAGAGAATAAATAAAGATGAAAACAGTCCCTTGGAGGCTCAGAAGGTTAAGATTATTATGAAGGCCATGTTTCTTTCCTGATCAAAAGAGGGGAGAAATACAGCAACAGTGACAGCATCAGTGAGTAAGAATGTAATACCACAGTTATAACACATGTTTGAGCAAACTCCAAGCCATCTTCCTTGGAATTTCTGACTTATAAACCCTGAACATTAATTGTAAGAAAAATCTCAGAATCTGCAGAAAAACTGAAAACTTGCCTAAAAGCAAAAGGGAAGACTATGTTTTTCTAAAAGAAAAAAATGTATAGCATGTACCTGCAAATAGCAAGGGAGAGATCGAAAGATAAAAGACAGAAACATATTAATTTCAAAATCTGGTCCAACTTCTCTTCCTTTGTTTCATTCTATAAAACCAAACTTTTTTTTTCTTAAAGTAGAAAAATTTGTTGAGAGAAAGTTAGCTTCTGTCCAAGAGAGACGGAAGGAACACCGACAAATGGGTTGCCCTGGAGAGCAAACTTGAATTCTGCTTCATATCGTTTTGACACAGATAATTATCCAGTCACTTATAATTCACAGAAGTAATTTGTCCTTTAACTTCCCTAATGAAAGGCAAACTTTGAGCGCATGAATCAGGATTGCTTGCACAGTCTCGCATTCCTCTTGTCACAGTGTGATACATACGACCTGAGGACCCCCGGTATATATTTGTTGAAAAAAACTCTGGCTGAGTTGTTTGGGAGATAAAAAGAGGGAGAAAGACATTTATAAGAAACAGCAAATTTAAAATAGCTTGATAATTTATTCCATGTGGGGAATGGGTAAATTTCATAAAAGAGCTGATGCCTTAAATAAATGTTATGAAAATATATGCTACATCTAGTTTTACAATAAGTGGATGCATTTCAATATTTAGGAGCATATAGTAATCTTAAGCTTGATAATACTTTTCTGTAGATAATGCATTTCTAAATGAAATGAATTATCCAGTAGTGTTATTTTAGGAGTCTGCTCTCCCCTATTTTTTTGGGTAGATGATGTTTCTCTCTCTCTCTCTCTCTCTCTCTCTCTCTCTCTCTCTCTCTCTCTCTCTCTCTCTCTCTCTCTTCTTTTTGCCTCTTTTACTCAATCATGACACTTTCAATTAAGAACAAAAGCTTGTACTCACAAAGTACAAGATTGTACATCAATAGACTATAAATAGATCTGAACCAAAGTCGGAAGATGAAGTATCTGAAGTAAATTTAGAATTGGCTCTTCTTTTTCCAATTCCAGTTCCCAGTTCAGGTGCATATGTTTAATGCACATACCCATCAGGTGAGGAAAAGAGAGAGATAATATTAATATCTTATGACTGCAGTATTGATCCCAGATCTATTAACAGAATGGATTTTCTCACAACAGCAAGTCTTTTACTTGGCTTAAATTCATAGGTCATTTGCATACTAAATCAAAGCTGCATACATCTGGGATTCATGAGAGAAAACATATGCAATATCTTGGTTTTAGCCCCATCATTTGAGAAATATTAAGATACATTTATATGATGATATTTATTGTTCATACTTTTTCCTTTTCTTTCAGACCAAGTGGGTAGGTAGTAGATACCAAATAGAAGAGAATCTCCCTTCTGTGGAATCTTTGTGAAGTTTTACATCTTTGGGTTGCTAAAGTAGTCCGCTTTGATATTTGCCCTCCAGAGCAATACGACATACTTCAAAGTTTGTTTCTAGGCTTATGTTCCATGGTATTCACTCTTGCCAGTGAGCTGAACTAAAACCCAGCTGGCAGTGCAAGTCCTGGAATACACGGCCTTCATCCTCAAAGGATAACAAAAAAGGGAAAAGGAACGTTTGGACTGTGCAAGCCAGCGACCAGGGAGTAGACTAAACTCGGACTTGGAAGGTTAATGTGGAAGGAAATAGGACCAGCATCCCTCCATCTAGTTGCTAAGAGCAACCACTGTCCTGAGTTTCTATTTAAAAAGCCATCATCCCATGAAGCTATAATATGTACTAACTACTCTTCTCATTCTATATATAACAACATGAATGAATTGCAGAAACATAATATGGAAAAGAGCAAGTACTTTAAAAATAATGAGAAGAAGGAATAAATATGATTCAGAAAGAAAATAAGAGTATGAATAAAGGGGGTGGGGAGGTGTGGGTGGGTAGGGAGATGGGTAAAAATGAGAATTAACTTGTGTCATATACTGGTACAAATTTCCCAGTGTTATATGTGCTTGTGAGATGTATATAAATTGTACCAATAAAGAATTCAATTAAAAATAACACCAAGAGATTAAATCAGTTTTTATTAATTTGAAATAGGAAAAAAATAACATTTAACATTTAATAACATATTCCTAGGTCTAAAACTACAAGAGAAGGCAAACAAGAGTGTATCAAAATGGTAGTTACCTCTGGGAAGATATCGTCAGTGAGATATAGTCTCACATTTTGGACCCTGTGACCTGAGAATAAATATAGCAACATTAAGAATCATAGCACTGTCACTCCAGGGACCCTACTTCATTTGATCCAGTCTAACATGTATGTATAAACCACACTGGAAGAGGAGAGGTTGGAAATTTTGGTGTCAGTGAAGCTAAAATGTAATTCACTTCGAATGTAGATGATCCTGATTTATGTGATTTAGACCTTTAACTCTATGTGGCTTGTAGTCATCAATCCACGTGTGAAAGTTTTATAAAGAAAGAACAATGCCTAGATGGACTTTTCCAAAACATAACTAGTGTCATTCATTGACAGACAGAGGAAGTGTATCAAAGCAAACAGGAAAATTTTCTCCAGGGAGAATTCAATTTGTTACTACTAGTAATATTGTTAAATAAACATAAAAAAGACACAGGCCAGACCACTAACATCTCCTGTTCCTTTGTGGTCTGTTGCATACACCCATAAGACTAGACTGCTCTGGTGTTCTTAGTTGCTCTAGTGTTATTCAAAATGTTCCCAACAATTCCCATCAACACTCCCATTTCCACCCAGTTAAAATGTTATTATTATTATTATATTAATCAACTGATTTTTAAATTAATTTTGTTGGTACAATTTTGCTATACATAATGATCATATTGAGCATAAGGAATTTCCACCTTTACACGATACACCTTCTTTTATTCCCCAGTTCCCACCCAATTGTTATCTCTTCTTCCCCTCCTTCTTTTTTGCTTTTGCATTATTCAGTAAACTTTATTGGTACATTATATACACAGCTCAAAATCACACAAAACATTGGGGAATTTGTACCAATATGTGACACAGGTCAATTCTCATTTTTACCCACATCCCTGCCCACCCACCCCCTCCTCACCCCCATATACATATTCTTTTATTTTTTTTCCAAATCATATTTATTCCTTCCCCTCATTACATTCCCACACCAAATTCCCTTTGGATATTTCCCATTCTACAAAAACTATCATACATTCTAGAACTCCTTTACCTCTACAAGTACTTATATCAAATAAAAATATGTTATTATTTGATTAGGGAATGTCATCCTCAAGTGAGAATAGTTCAAAATTAACTTTTTAATTCTTCTTGCCTCAGGATTCCCATTTTTTTTTTTAACTTTTGGGCTTAACATTCTGTCCTACACATAAAGTCTCACCTCTCCATAAAGGGTCAGAAAGAAAGCTGCAGTAATGGCTTGCTGCTTTGCTACTTTGTTGCTTGCTGCCTTCTGCCTGCCATGAACTATTTCTCTCTGCCATGCCACCCTGCATTGGACCCAGCCAACTATGAGCTAAAACCTCTATAGACTGTGAGCTATGATAAACTTTCTAACTTTCTAACTTTGGCTGGCCAGTATTTTGCTTCAGCAATGAGAAAATTAACTAAGAGAGCATATCTCAGATTCCTTATATTCATGCTCTGTAAGAAATCTCTTTTCTTCCTGGATATGTCCAAGTTTACTAGAAAAAAAATCTATAAATATTTTGTATAGATTTTATCTAAGTATTTTAAAAATAAAGAAGTGAGAATTATTATTGTTACTGAATTGCTTTATGTCTAACTTTTCATGAAAATTTGAAATACTTTCATTCAATTTAAAAAATAACCTGTATTCATCTTTTTTTTTTTTTTTTTTGAGACAGGGTCTTGCTTTGTAGTTCAGGCTGGCTCTGAGCTCACTATGTACTCCAGGCAAGCCTCGAGCTCAGCAATCCTCCTGTGTCTGCCTCCCAAGTGCTGGGATTACAGGCATGAGCCACCACACCCAGTACTGTGGTATGCGGTATTGATTGCTGGTGGGTGTGAGTCACCACACCCAGTATTGTATGCAGTTACCAGGTATCAAACTCAGGACCTTGCACTTGCGAGGCAGGCGACGAACCACTGAGCTAACCCTCCCGCCCCTGTATTCATCTTTAAACTTCCACAATTAAAATATAACTGCTATTAGAGTTTTGGCATAATATACTTAATAATTTGCACTCTTCTCTTTTTTTTTTTTTTTTTTTTTCTTTTTGGAGACAGGGTCTCGCTTTGTAGTTCAGGCTGGCCCTGAGCTCACTATGGTGCCCAGGCAAGCTGCCGTGAACTCAGCAATCCTCCTGTCTCTGCCTCCCGAGTGCTGGGATTACAGGCGTGAGCCACCACGTCCGGCATTGCACTCTTCTCTTAAATGTGTTAGTATATACCCATAAACATGCATAGATGCATATATATATACATATATATATACACATCTATATTAATCAATAATTATATTTAATATATGTAGTTTATAGTACATATTTGTATTGAGAAGTTGTATTTATGAAATTTGCGTGTGCCTGTCTCTTTCTGGCTTATGCACCGTTAAATATGGTCACCCTAGTAAAAGAAAAGTATAATTTTCCTTAACAGTCCACTGGATGGCATTAGAGTTCTCTTCATAAATCGTAAGGTTAGTGCTTTTCTCTGACATTTATGTGCTAGACTCTTAAAGTAGAAAGTTTCAGATATGAATATTTGAGCATTCATGACATCTTTATTGTGATTGGTCCTCATATCTCCATTTTGATGCTAATTCTCAGTGTAGTTACATGGGCGAATAATCAGTACAGCACTAAGAATAAATGTAAAACTTGGCTTGAGTAAGCTTGAATAAATATGAGTTTTAAAGCATACACTAAATATAAGAAGAGGGAAGTATAGTTCTCTGAGGGCAGGGGTAGTAGCAGCTGCCTTGATGACTGGATGTTTAACAGAACATATAAATTCAGTTACGGATAGTTGCCAAGAGCAATTGCATAATTCACATGAAGCAAGTTTGCATAAAAGTAAGTCAGTAGCATTAGTTGCTTGAATCAAACTACCTTTATTTCATAAAAAGGGAGTATCTAGTTTTTATCAAAAAAGTAAGTGGGAGCAGAAACATTCTGAGGACAACCAAAAGCAAAACTCGTCCATTTAGAGACACAATTCAAAAACTGGCATCTGAATGAACACTTTTCAGATTAAGAGGTAAAGGCAGCTAAAAAAACATGGAAAACTGTTCAGCATCATTGTTCATTTGAGAGATGCAGATGAAAACAACACTGAAAATCCATTTCACGCCACAAAGAAGGGCTGCTATCTTGAAATCAACCAATAGCCAATATTGGCTAGTTATGGAGAGAAAAGATCCCTTTTCCACTGTGGGTGGGTTGTGGACTGGTGCAACCACTGTGGAAATCAGTGTGGAGATTCCTCATGAAACTAGGATTAGTGGTCCCATTGGACCCAGCTATTCCTCTGCTAAGAATATACGTGAAATGATTAAAAGATTCATATCACAGGGACACACGTGCAGCCATGTTTACAGCAGCTCAGTCTGTGATAACTAAACCTGGGAAACAACTCAAATGCCTATCAACTGCTGAGTAGATAAAGAAGATGTGGGTTTAAAAAATAAAATGGGGTATTATTCAGCCATAAAGATAAATTTTAGTCATTTATACTCAGATGGATGTACCTTGAGGTCATACTCATAAGTAAAATAAATAGAACAGGGCTGGAGGGTTAGCTCAGTGGTTCCGGCGACTGCCTCGCAAGTGCAAGGACCTGAGTTTGATCCCCGGTAACCACATTGAATGCTGGGCGTGGAGACTCGCCCACCAACAATCAACACCACATACCACAGTGCCGGGTGTGGTGGCTCACTCCTGTCATCCCAGCACTCGGGAGGCAGAGACAGGAGGATTGCTGAGTTCGCGGCTTGCCTGGGCACCATAGTGAGCTCAGGGCCAGCCTGAACTACAAAGCGAGACACTGTCTCAAAAATCAAAAAATAAATCAAAAAATAAATAAATAAATAGAACAGAGATGCACAAATACTGTTTCTTTTCTCTAATATGAAAAACTGAAGATATAAATGAACTCCAAAAGGTATGATAGGTAATAGGAAATTGGAAAGGAATGTGCACAAATGGATTTACAGCAAAGGATAAGGAACAGGGAAATATCTCCAACTGTAAAGAATAAAAATAAAATAGACTTTGGAAGGTGTCCATTAATGAGGGATCTATAGAAGAGGAGCAGTTCTTGGGGTTCTTGATTTTTCCAACAGGAAGGAGAAATCAATTGCTTTGCGCAGATTGGATGGCATCATTTCTGTTCACATGAAGAAGTGAATTTCTAAACTCTGCTGTGTGACAGTAAAAATAATTTCTAATTGCACAGTAGGCAAATATTAAAATTCCTGTAAACCAAACTGATTTCATTTAAAATTAATTTGCACAAATGGCAAGTTCAGGAAACCCTGCAAGGTTCAAATTTTGTCATGATTTATGGCCATTTATGTTGGCAAGGAAGTCACTTAAAACACATCAAAATACACACTAGAGTAACACTGGCAATGGTAAGAATGATTAACTGTAGTGTAGGTAAGAGTTTACCCGAGACATGGGGGAATCAGAAGATCTGATATTTAACTAGGAAGTTGAACATATGGTACATTGAGAAATGTTTAGCAAGAGTAAAGATAAAATCATTAGAGATAAAAGTAAATACACTTGCCGGGCGTGGTGGCTCACGCCTGTCATCCCAGCACTCGGGAGGCAGAGACAGGCAGATTGCTGAGTTCGAGGCTTGCCTGGGCTCCATAGTGAGCTCAGGGCCAGCCTGAACTACAAAGCGAGACCCTGTCTCAAAAAAAAAAAAAAAAAGTAAATACACCTGTATAGGGAACTACAAATAATCTTCAAGGGAGGTGGTGGTAAAAAATGGAATTTATGAGGTCGTTCTGCTTAAGAGCTACACCATTTATGAACATTTTGTGGTGGATGGGATCACCAGGAGATGGTAGAGACAAAGTCTGTGTCACTGAGATTTTCTTTTTCTAAGATCTGTCTGAAAACACGATGGTGTGTGAGACAGGAGACAGTCACGCCCTGGCAATTATCTAGGAGTTTGCAAGCAAAGACAGAGAGATTGTTAATGTCTCAAACAGAGGAGATTCCAACAACAGTTTTGGTATCTGGTGAAATAAATTCAAGATGTATTCATTCTGAAAAATGTTTTTCTGTTTTGCGTGAGTCAGGATAGATAATACCTGTTCAAATTGATATGCATGGCTACCTGTGGGGGTTTAAGTTTGTACTGAGTCTGTAACTTCTCTCCACCCTTTATAGATCCTACCTACAGGATGATAAGCTCAGTCCAAATGGGCTCAAGGAGCCAATGTTCCAAAAATCCTCAACTCCAAGTTTGGTAACTTTTATGAGTGACTGGAAGGAAAGAAAAGGTAAGACTCAGCATCTATCTCTAACTTTTGCTAAGTTAGAGATAAATGCTTTTATATATTATTTCTCACTGAGTCAGCAAGCTTATACTTGCCTAACATGCTTAGCACACACAGAAAGGACATGCATTTCAGTAGGTTTATTGAGAGGTTTCCATTCCTTTACTAGGAAGAGAAAGGGATAAAAATGAATCTTCTTTTTCAGTTTCCCTATAATTCCACATTCTACAGGTTGTAACACTTCAATGAATAGTGTGAATGTTTTATATTATAATTTACTTTCTCAACATAAAATATGTTGTACCAGCATTCCAAAATATTGGTGGTGTGCCTATTAAATAAAACCGAGTGAAATATTGGAAATGTGCATAAATTACCAGAAGTTATTCTACACTGAAAAGAGATAGCAGAGTATCATAGAGAGTTCAGCTCATAATAATACAGAATTTCAATCACTCGTACATTCATACTAATAAGACTTGGTAAATGACTTGAGAAGTCTAACAATCTGCGTAGATAACACAGAACTACATCTCTCTCGACTTCAATACAAAATCAACTAGATTAGCTCTGCTCGCAAAGTGGAAGTGCAAATGTTAACAGCAGAAAGGATAGCAATGCGTGTATGACCGGGAGAAAATAAAATCAGATATGAAATAACCTACATGGGAAAAGGAAATAGAATCAACTGATATGTGGTTATGAGGACTGACTTGGAAAGAGGTTTCATTTTTTAAAAAATCACCTTTTACGCATATTCTCCATGTGGAATTTGAAATGTGAATGTCATTTAAAGAAGATAATACAATATGTGATAATTTTAATTAAATCCAATTATCAAAAATAATAAGTGAAAGTCTTTTATCGGTCAAATTATGAATAGCATCAAGGACATGCAGTAAAGTTTTGTGATTTTTCTAAAGCAAGGCAAGAAAGTGAGAGACAATTTTTTAAATATAAAAGTAATCAAATGTTACATAAAGACTTATAGGATAAATAGGTTGTAAAAATAAATTTAGCAAAAAGTTCAAATTGGTATTTTTATATGGAATCTGTAACAAAGGGCACATTAGCACAAAACATTTTTATTTTCCTATTTAAAAAGAAAACAGTATTGACTTTCAAATTCTTGTTACTGAGGATCTCTTTAAGGATCAGTACTGAAACCTTAGATCTAATGTCCAACTGATTTTAGGTTTGTATTTCACACATGATTCCCCAGGAAGGCTTTCTGAGTAACAACTGGGAGTTTGTTCTGTAGAAAACTTTAGGATAATGTACTTCTCTCCCTCTTAAAAATATGCTACCAGTATGACCTAGTGCATTAAATAGTGTTCAACAAACTAACAAACAGTTCCAGGGACTCACATCTGCAGGGAACTAGGAAAGTCTCCGAGTCATGCTTTCTGCCTGAATGGGGAAAGATGGGTAAGACTGAAATCTAAGTTGGGATTTAGAGGACAGTGTTTCAGCAGAGAACACAGAGAGTATTATGCACAAGGCTCCAAAGGTGTGCTTTAGAAACTAAGTTGGAGCATAAAATAGGTTAATTGGGCCATTCAAATGGGTCATAACTAAATTTGAAGAGATAGTCCCTTCACTGGTTTAAGAATCTGTGGCAAACTGGGTTTTATTCCCAGAAGGGAAATAACAGAAGAGTTGAAATTTAGAACTAAATGTGCATCAGGTGTCTTGTGTGTTGTTCTGTCTTGTTCCCACAGCTCTACGGCGACAGTGTTGAACAATGGCACATAGTTGGTGTAGAGTAGAACTGACATCAGGCCGCCCGTGATCCAGGAATGACTAATTCAAATTCCAGATTCCCAAGTGTTGCTGCATGATAGTCTGATGTTTTCAACTCTCTGAGAGTTGGAGCTAAAATATTTTAGAGGAATGGATACATTGTTATATTTTGTTGGCAGTTTTCAGTGTGGGCCTCCAAGCAAGGCCAAGAGCTTCCGGTGTTCTTTGGGGTGGGGGGGGATCACTTGGATTCTTTTGTTCTATTTCTGTCATTGTTACTGTTTTTCTTTCTACAGTCTCGTTTCTTTATATGTTATATTTAGCTCAGAAAGATGTAGGCTCGCAAATGAAGAATCTCTCTTAATCTTATTTTGTCACCCACCTACAAGCTCTGAAATTTTTATTTTGTGACTAATTGTCTTTTCCAGTGTAAGATAAAACTGCTTCCCATTGGTGGGAATTTTTTTAATTGAATTCTTTATTGGTACAATTTATATACATCTCAAAATCACATATAACATTGGGAAATTTGTACCAGTATATGCCACAAGTTAATTCTCATTTTTACCCATATCCCTACCCACTCCCCCCTCCTCCCCCCTTTATATATGCTCTTTTATTTTCTTTCTATATCATATTTATTCCTTCCCCTCATCACATTCCCACACCAAGTTTCCTGTAGAAATATTCCACTCTATAAAAGCTGTCCTACTTTCTAGAACTCATTTGCATCTACAGGTGTTCATGCCAAAGAGAAGATCCGGGAATTGTCTATCTGTGATCTATTGAATTCACTTATTAGTATATCCTCCAGGTGTCTCCATTTGCACCTAAATGGATCGATCTTGTCATTCTTTATGGCAGAGTAATACTCCATTTTGTAAAAAAAAAACCACATCTACTTTATCCACTCTCCAGTTGATGGACATTTGGGTTGTTTCCAAGAATGAGCTATCACGAACTGAGCTGCTATGAACAAGGGTGTACATCTGTCTTTCCAATGTGAGTTTTTAAGTTCTTTTGGGTATATTCCCAGCAGGGGTATAGCAGGGTCAAATGGGACCCGTAGTCCTAGTTTTCTGAGAAATCTCCACACAGATCTCCACAATGGTTGCACAAGTCTGCAATCTTGGTGGGAATTTTTAAAGATGTTATTATTGCGGGGTGTGGTGGCTCACGCCTGTTATCCCAGCACTCAGGAGGCAGAGACAGGAGGATTGCTGAGTTCGAGGCTTGCCTGGGCTACATAGTGAGCTCAGAGCCAGCCTGAACTACAAAGCGAGACCTTGTCTCAAAAAACAAACAACAACAACAACGAAAAAGATGTTATTATTTTTTTTTCTGAGTGTGAGAAGGAGGAATTAAAATAACCAAGTCAAATAATCAGGAAAGTGGAGTCTCCTAGTAAAAATGACCATTATTTAAAGAAGGTTATGTTCTTTTTTAATTGGAAATATGTCTGTTTTGATTCCATCTGATGCTTCCCTGCTAACACTGCTTCTTAGTTCCTCGCACGAGTTGCCTGTATTAAAGATCATGTTCACTGTCCAGAAAAAAGTAATTATAGATGTAGCAAGTGTTTATACAGAGTCCCATGGCTTCACAAAGAGTGTGACTGTTTGGTCGCCACAAACTTCTGTCTTGTCACAGCTACGAATCATTCGGGAATGCTGACTAAGGTCTCCATAAACTCCCTGCTAAGATTCTGTTACATCCCTGGTCACCTGAATTTTATCCTTAGGTATTGCCCTGCTGTTCACCAAGTCCAGAGTGTGAAGACATAATGCATTATAAAGTCACTACTGTTTTGAAAAATGCTCTCTGAAGCCGTTTTTCAGCAAAAGGATGAAATTTTCACCGAGAACACAGAAGCATGTATTTCATCACAGCTAAGGCAACGAAAATGAGCAACAGAACAGATAAGCACTGAATAGAGCACAAAGGAGACCACAGAGCCAGCCGAGCTCATGATGGC
The DNA here is from genome assembly GCA_004025085.1 of Thryonomys swinderianus. Classification (NCBI taxonomy): domain Eukaryota; kingdom Metazoa; phylum Chordata; class Mammalia; order Rodentia; family Thryonomyidae; genus Thryonomys; species Thryonomys swinderianus. The sequence continues at coordinate 24,115 of PVIC010006987.1, forward strand.
CCGAGGCTTATCGCCCTGGAGGCAGACACCCCCCTCCCCATTCACTGTGTGTGATGCATTTGTGAGGTGCCTGGTTTTGAGAATGATGAGAAAGGTTTTATGTCATACATTAAATACTGTAATGCTAGAATAATATAATTACTTTTGTATTCTTCTGTCTAGCTTCCCAATATTGGTCACATTGGACAGAAAGAATACAATTAGCTCACAGACAAGCATTTCATAAAGCACTCATTATTTTTAGCTTTTATGGTATAGCAGTTTTCCAGTTTTACCATAGTCACTGTAGATACAGTAAAATATTCCGTGGACATCTTGGGTGGGATTTATACACCTAAGTAGCAATGAAATAAATATCAGTAGATGTTAAATATATGTGATTAGTGGTGTTAAATATACCTATGATTTCTCTCTACACTTAAAAGCTTTGTTCGTGATAATTTGTACTTGTTTAATAAAACACCTTCCAAAGTTTTGAAGTTAGAATAATATAACTAGACAAGTAGATAAGAAGCCATGGCGAAGGCTAGAAAGCGTACAAAAGCACAGGCTAGAAGAAAAGCAGCGGTTCCGGTAGCGAGGACTGCAGGACCAGCCAGAGGTCCACGGGGCGGAACTGACACAACCGTGGGTGACCGGAGAAGGAAGGGGAACAGGAGCGGGGGGCAAAGCCGGACCGGTCCTTCAGTAGGCTCAGATTCTGGATATCCGGACGCACAGGAGCCAGCCTAAACACTGAAACCTCTCGTTAACTACTTTCAGGCCTATTCCGTACTCAGAAGTCTGCACTCGGCCTTAACATGGGAGCAGCGGAGAGCACAGGCCTATCAGACGCAGCTCTGAGACGGGAGAAAAGGCGCTTTTAGGAAGAGCCACCTTCTTCAAGCAGCGTTCACTTCAAACTTCGTCACCAGGAAAAGCTTCTTTTTGGTTTTATTTTAAATCATTTATTAGTGGTGTGAAAGTCCAGTATTTATAGATTTTATGTCATATAGTAAAGTCCAGAAAGGTCCTGCGAAAAGACGTGTACAAAAGCAAACTAATTTTATAATTCTGAGAATAGTATCTTCACCTTAATGGGGCCGCTACGTACTCTTCACTGATTCTTTCATCATTTATTTATTCGTTGCATGTTAGATCCAGGGAGCCTGTCAGGCGTGATTTCCTGCTCTGGGATATTTCAAGCCCTTTCTCTGCTTTCTCATAGAGACTGTTAGCAGTGATAAGGCAATCGTACCAATTAGAGCTATTTAAATAAATAATCATATAAGGCATCTTATTAAGAAGAAAAACAAGCAGGCTAGAAGGTCCAGAGGAGAATGGTGTCGATGGAATATTTGTGATATTTCATGCTGTTTTCAAACGATGATTGACGAATATATTCAGGAGAGGCCAGAATGCAGGGGAAAGTGGACAACAGTGAAGAAACAAGATCATTCAAACAGGAAAGAAAGGGTCACTAGCACGAGGGCCCCGAGACCAAGGGTATTCGTCAGCATTTGAGGAAACCCTGGGAGGCCTGTAGGGCTGACGCGGGGCGGGGGCGGGTAAGTGGCGGGAGACGGTCAGACAGACTGCCAGTGAGACGACAGACAGCCCTGTAACTGCGGCAAAAGCTCCGAACTGTGTCTTCCGTGATGTGGGAAACCGCAGCATGTGTTAGGCGCAGGGCCAGCGATGACTTTGGTGACGCCTCGATCAGATCACCCTGGGTGACAGGCCGGAGGGTCTGGGAGGCCCGTTGGAAGCTATTGGTGCGCCGCAGAAATGCAGACATTTCCTACACTTAGCTGCGGTTTAAGAAGAAACATATTCAAGAGCCCATCGTGCTTCGTGATGTTACAGAGATCGTTTTCTTAAAAAGTGAATGATTCGGACGTAGTTAATACCACTAACAGTAGCAGGTGCAGCAGGATCCACTTTACAGAGGGGAAAATGGACTCCAGAAGAAGTTCCTGAGGTGTATGATGCTGTTAGAATTGGGTGGAGAATAGTGGAAAATGAGCTTCCAAGCCATACAGACATGGGCCTGAGCTGCTAGGCGCACGCATACTAGCGGGGTCTAGTTACGTGAAGCTGTAAGTTTTAGTTTTCTTTTCTGTACAGTGTGCTTAAGAAAAGTATCAAGGTGGTTTGAGACTAAGTTAAATGAGGGGATTCAAATAAAGTACTTACCACAGTGACTGGAATAGAATAAGAGCTCCCATTCTGCTGGTGTCTTGTTTCAATCCCAAAAGTATTCCACAGAACGTGCAAATTTTACAGCCCCATGAAAAATGGTTAAAGATGAAACTCCACCACTGAACCAGCTGACTCCTTCACCACCCATAATCCATCCTGGTCTGGCGGGCACGGAGACTCCTCCCCTTCTGGCGGACTCGGGCTCCGGAAGCCCTGGACCAGAGTCACCCAAATTCCCTCTGTGGTGGAGTTTTTTCTTGCAGATTTGAAAAGTAGTGTGTTTATGTACACATAACATCAATGTAAGAACTCAAGTCTTACAGCTATCATGACCACTTTTTAATTTTAATCCAAACCAATAAATTTTAATATGTTATTATTCATTCCTAGACCACAGTACTGTGGACAGGACATTTATAAGAAAACAATATATATTTAGGACCTGCATATTTTCTTATCTTTGGATTTAGCAAGACATGAACTCTAATCCAATTAGAAAGTAAAATGGGCTTAATTACTTAGCTCAGATCAAAGAACATCAGGCAGCAAAGAATCTAATTAAAATTAATAATATGTGTGGCTTTATCTAATGTGTAATCTAGACTAGTTCATCTTAATTTAAAGTCAACTCTCAGATCCACACAAGGTCCCATCATTGTCACTGATGGTTGTAAAATCTGAACACCCTGTAGCAAATCCTTCCAGTATATTTGTAGCCTGGCTCTAAGTAATAGGTTTAACAGTGTTCAACAAAGGGAGGTCAGGAAGTTCATGTTGCTACATGTTCGTATTGAATTTCCTTAGCCTGCTATCTCTTCTTTTAGCCTGATTAATATTCTTCAGATGTTATCGAGTCGTGTAAATGATCTATGAAATGTACACAGCCACAGGCCATGTTTCTGTGGAGTGGGAGATGTTCCTAAGTTAATCAAGGACTCTCATGGATGCACTGAGTCTCATTTGGAGTGCATTTACAAAGCAGTTTATTTTTATGTTTGTACTAAATTGATTCCTTAGTATAGTCTAAGAAACGTTTTCAAATTACTCAGGTGGCAATTTTAAAGGAAAATGTGGTGAATTCATTAATTTAATAATCTCCATCCTTACATATATGCATGTAGATGTGGACAACATAGGCATCTAAAATCAAAGCAGAATAATCCTCCTCTTACTTGGTAAGTGACAAAAACAAGGATAAAATCTTCAAGTTCCAGGGAGAAATGACATATTTCCATTAACTATACTGAATTGCTTTTAAACATCTTTCCAGAAATATAAATGAAAACATTGTAGTATTAAGTATATCTTCTGAATATAATCCTAGCCTTTAAATTTAAAATAAAAACATTTGATTCCTAAATGCTATCAACTGGATGCACAATCTAAGCATATGAGAAATCAGTGCTGCTGTAGGATGGCTTTGGGACAGCAGGGACGACTTAGAAAGAGTGACTACGGTCAGTCAGAGCTGCAGCTACAGTCAGTGCTGAACCTGGGCCCACAGCTCCGAGGTAAGAGCCAGAGTGGAAGGTTTAGCCCAGACTCTAGGGGGACTATCTATGCCTGACAGGGCTCCGGAAGTGCTTCCGGTTTGGAAGTAGCCGGCTCTCCTCCCAGTGGAAGGCAGCAGGACCTGATTTAGAAACCCTGGGCTGCTACCTAAGTGCATCTTAAAGCCACAAACATGAAACAGTCGCCTCTGGCTGTGCAAAACCCTTCCTGAAGAGGCGAAATTGTGAACAAGCCCAGAGAAGAGTGAAAGGAAACTGTAGAATTTTTCTTTGGTGCATGGTTCTGTATAAAAGATTCTAAGTGTCAGTCTAACAGGACTAAGTGTTAAGTCCTGTTAAGAATACTGAACTTGTTCTAACTGACTGGCTCATACTTCAGAGTGATCCAAATGTGTGCTTTTCCGCAGCAAGGAACGGTTTGCAGAGAAAACCCATGGAGTGCTGTCTGTGGCCGTGGCCCGCGTCGTATACAAGGCCATTGGGCTCAGGATCAAACACTTGTGGTTAAAGGTTCAGGTCACAAAGCATTTTCTTGCCCTTGGGGTGTTTTGTTCTGATGTGGGAGTAGCTGGTTTCTGTAAATATTATCCTAAGTGGCTCTGTGTCAAGAGGAGAGCAGGAAATATTTGTATTGCTTGTTGAATTAGATACTTTCTTGATCTTTGCATATGAAATTAGTCAAATGAAAAATCTTAATTGAATTAATGGTGAATTATGAAAGTTCACTGATTTTGAGGTGAAGGCAATGGAGGGAAAAGAGAGAGGGAGACAGAAAGACAGAGAGAGATTGTATGCAAAATCAATTTGAACAGAATGGTCTGATTACATTCTTCACAAGGCAACAAAGGAAAAAAACCCTCAAAGCTGAAGACCATTAAGGAAAATTATGTAATGGTGTGGAATTAGATGTTGTTAGAATCAAATACCAAGTGTGGAAAATGTCATGGTTGTCTTGACACATTTGTGGCAGAGATGTATTAGTCTGCAGTGCATAGTACATAAAGCACAAATGTGTTATTAGGGAGATGAACATTTATTATGTTATTTTTAAGGGTATACTGTGACATCTCTATTTTGAAAAACAGATTAGATTGTATGCACTTGATTATGAATAATAGAGAAAAATAATCTCAAGACACATAATATATCATGTTTTTTTTTTCTAATTGGATTATCTTGTGTGAATGTCAGAGTCATTTTAGATTAGTCCGATTGTATTGCAACCTTCAGCATCCTGACTGGCTCAGCATGGCCTTTTGTAATATTATCTTTGATAATTAAGTAGAAACATAATCGCCATTCATAGTTCACCACATAAGATAGTTTCAGAGGTCAGTTATTTAATGTTTTACATACACAGATACATATTGTGATTGAAAACCATGGTGCATGTTTAAATTTAAAACTCACTGTATTAAAAGACACAGTGTCCTTGCTCCCTCTGGAAGGAAACCCCTCACATCAGACACGCCCTCTGTTCTCACCATTTTCTGAGGCTGTGCTGGGAGTCCTCGTGTGAATGCCTTTAGCCTGCTGCCCTGTCTTCCTGCTGAGCTGAACGGACTCATAGTCCTTTCCATGGTGAATAAGAGGCAGGAGTCAGAGCCCCAGAGCTTGAGCGTGAGGCGAAGGAGCACATACCGCTGTCTTTCCACGGGTCTGGCAATATTTAAATTTAAATATTTAAATTAAATATTTGCCATAGTTTTCAATCACCTCTTGTATGAATAAGACATCAAAACATGTCGATACAAAGTATTTTTCACCTGTTTTCTGTGATGATTCTATGTAATACCTCAGCTTATTTGCTCTAGTGTAGATAGCCAGGGAATAATATGCTTAATTTAGTTCGAGCAAGCTGAGTTTTTGAATATTGATTTTTTTAAGGTTTTATGTCAGTCATTGTGGAGAAAGGAGAGGAAAATGTTCCTACAGCCGCTTACGATAGCTTGTGTTATAATCGATGAAGTACTTGTAAGAGGCAACCAGGGGGCTTTTGATGAAGGAGAAGTGACCCACTGATGCATCACAAAGGGGGCTCGGTAGGTAATCATCTGGACTGGGCAGCTTGCCCTTACTGAACACATACGTGACACCCATAATTTAAGGCAGGAGAGGCTCATTTGGCTCATATTTTAAGGGGACTCAGGTTCATGTCATAGCGGACAGGCGTGGTCTACCAAAGGTGGCATCGGGAAAGCAGAGCGGGCGCAGTGCCAGAGGCACAGTCTCCTGAGCCTAGACTCAGCTCCCGGTCAATTGCGTGACCCCTCCACCCTCACCTTACAGGATTCGTGGAGAAGGCAGAATTTAGTCTAGAATAAGTGTGAGAATTTTGATAAACTAAAAGGAGAAATCAAAGCAAGGTGTATTTAACAGTTTCCAAATGGTAATGGGATAGAAAATAGAAACGGAAAGTTAGAAAGCAGTGCACTAAAGACTCAACCGGCCACCAGGTGGCACAAAGTTGAGAAGCGGGGTTTGGAGGTAAGACCATCCGGGCTCAAAACCCAAGATAAAATATACATGATTTTCAGCAGCTCCTGAATCATCTTCTAAAATAGATCATGCTTAGACCACAGAAGGATCCTTAACAATACAAAATAAAAGAATGATTTCTTGTATCCTACCAGATCATAACGAAGTGAATCGAGATAACAGCAGGAAAGGAAACCACAGAAATTATAGCAATACAGATAGAATCAATCACTTTGGAATTATCAGTGAGTCAAAAAAATAGTAAAATAAAAAGATTTCTAGATTCAATGGAAATTGAAATACAAATACTAGCATCTTTAGCTTATAGTAAAGGCAGTTCGAACAGGGATGTTTATAGCTGCAAGTGACTCCATCAAGAAATCAGAGATGTGAAATAAATAACCTACTGATGAATGCCAAGATCTTAGAAAAGCAAGAAGAAATCAAAGTCAAACCCAAGAGAAGGAAGGATATTATAAAGTTCAAATTAAAATTTATAAACTAAAAATAAAATGAAGTTCTCAATGAAACAGAAAGATAAATAAGAATAGTAAACCTTTACTCAAACTAAGGAGAAGAAAAACAGAGGAGACAAAAATCAGTACAATCAGAAATATAAAGAGATGCCATAGCAGACATCACAGAGGTCTAAGGGATCATTAAGGACTATTTTTAAAAGGTTATATTATAAAAAAGTATGACCTATAGTCATGATCAATAGTAAAGAATGAGGAATGAAACATCCCAAAGTAAGTAAAGCCCTGAAACTTATGGGTTCCCTGCTGTTTCCCTCATTTAAACCAGATCTTTAAAGAACTTTCATGAACTCTTCTCTTCTTAAAGTGTTCTATCAAACAGTGAGAGTAGAAGCCTTCAAATCTCATTCTACAAGGCCAATATCACCCTGAAACCAGAAGAGGATAAACAATGGTAAAAAGTATATTTTAGACCAATATCCTTGTTAAACATAGATGGAAAAATTCTTAATAAGATGTTTGCAAGCTGAGTTCAGCCACCCTTTAAAAAGATCGTATAACGTCACCAAGTTGGATTCACCCCAGGAATACAAGGGCAGTTTACGCTGCAAAAATCAATAAACAGGGCTGGAGGGTTGGCTCAGTGGTTCCGGCACTTGCCTCGCAAGCGCAAGGACCTGAGTTCGATCCCCGGTAACCACATATAATGCTGGGTGTGGAGACACGCCCACCAACAATCAACACCGCATACCACAGTGCCGGGCGTGGTGGCTCACGCCTGTCATCCCAGGACTCGGGAGGCAGAGACAGGAGGATTGCTGAGTTCGCGGCGGCTTGCCTGGGCACCATAGTGAGCTCAGGGCCAGCCTGAACTACAAAGCGAGACCCTGTCTCAAAAAAAAAAAAAATCAATAAACATAATACATGACATAAGGAGAATCAAGAACAAAAATTATACTATTACTTCAATCAATATAATCAAAGTCTTCCACAAAATTTAACGACCCTTCCTGATAAAAGCATTGAAAAAACTAGGTTCATGCTTCAGTGTACTAAAGGTATTTACAATAAATATGAATAGGTTGGAAAAAACTGAAAATATTTAAAGAACTTCTGATTTTTCAAAATCAGAAATGTGCTAAGGATGCCTGCTAAGGCCACTCCAGTTGAGTGCCGTACTTGATCTTTCACCAGAACAATTAGGCAAGGGGAAGAAGTAAAAAGGAAGCCAATTGGAAAAGAATCCATCACAGTATCCTTATTTATTGAAGACATGATCCTACACTTAAGAGACCCTAAGGGCTACATTAAAAGACATTTAAATCTGGTATATAAATTCAGTAAATTAGCATGATCTAAAATCAATATTAAAAACTCAATAGCAGCTAGGTGTGGTGGCCACACCTGTAATGCCAGTGCCCTGAAAGGCCCTGAAAGTTAAATCCAGCCTGTAAAACTTTCCAAAGCCTTTTCTCAAAATAAAGACAAGGGGATGTGGCTCTGTGCAAAGGGTCTGTGCTCACTCACCAATACTAAGCACAAACTAACTCACCAATGAAAAGTCTCCGTAGCCCGGCTCATATAAGGGGAAATCATCCCATCAGATGTTACTCCAAAGAAGAAGCACAGATGGCCTATAAGTGTATGAAAATAAACATGCAGTGTCTTTAGTCATTAAGGTTGTGCAAATCAAAACTACACTGAGATTCCATCTCACCCCAGTCAGATGGACCACCATCAAGAGTATAAACATAATAAAAACGGTTGAGAATGTGCAGGGAAAAAAATCCTTCTACACTCTTGGTGGGAATGCAAATTAGTATAGACAATATGGAAACCAGAATGAAGATTATTTAAGAAAATTTAAAAAATAGCTACCACATAACCAACCCCTACTATTTCTTGGTATGCCCTGAAAGGAATTACAGTCGCCATACTACAGAGATACCTATTTACCCATGTTTACTACAGCACAACTCAAAATAGCCAAGATGTGGACCTGCCCTAGGCATGTATCAGCAGGTGAATGAGGAAAGACGGGAAATAAAGAAAATGTCATACTTCTCAGCAACAAAGCACTGTCCAGCAGTGAAAAAGAATGAAGTCATATTGTTTGTAGAACAATGGATAAGGCTAGAAATCATTCATAATTAAGGAAAAGCAGGGCCCAGAGAGAAAAATATGACATGTTTTCCCTAATGTATTCAATCTTAAAAGCAAAACAAACCAAGATAAAATGAAGCGGCCGAGAAATTAGAAGGTAGATTATTACTAGAGTCGAGGAAGGTGGAAGGAGGGGTGGGCATGTGATGGAGGGTACTGGGCAATGGATCTAGCCAAAGTACCTTGTAGGTTTACCTGAAAATGTCAAATTGAAACTCAGCACTTTGTAAAGTTAATATTCACTCACAAAAATTATATTAACAAAATTAAACATTAAATGCAAATTTGATCACATTTAAAAACTATACTTATTGTGACTATTTTAACCATTCTCAGTAGAGGTAATTGATTTGTTTTGCCTTTTTAATTTTCAAAATTTTACTTCACTTCAAAAATGTATCTTTTCCCCAGAAAAATTTATCATGAAGTAAATTTTCCTTATTCTTTCCAGAGTCACGTTTTCTGTGGCTCTCATTTTACTAGGAAGTTAGATGACTGAAGGAGACTCAAACTTCTTAAGCCACCTGGAGATATGACTCTATTTTTATGCAAGATGAATTTCATGCAGAAGGAGGAAGTAAACACTGAACTGCATAAGACAACATTAAAAGTTCTAATGTGCAATTTGTTTCAGGTCTGGTCTGAAAACCTATTTAAGCCAAATAAATAAAATTTTTCTGGGGAAAAATTATGCTTAAAGCAGTGGGCAGAGTTAAGAATTCTGGAATAAAATGCCCTCCCCCCCAAAAAAAAGGAGAGAATCATGGGATAATTTAGAAATTTCAAAATCTCACAGTTAAAATCACACACATTTATTGAACATGTATACACCAGGCCCTGTAATAAATATTTTAAATAAGTTATACTATTTAGTCATAAAATACCACAACATGATGTTTATGATTTTCCCAACTGTACAGATGAAGAAAATGAGGTATGGTCATGTGTGCTCTTTTATGTAGCTAGAAAACAGTAGAGAAACAATTTGAATCCACAAAACCTAATGAAGAAAAATGCATCACCACAATACTTCAACAAAGCAAACTAACAAAGACAACAAAAATAAATATATTGGTTTTGAGTACCTATATTTGTGTGAAAGAAAAAAATACCACCACAAACAAAGGAGAAGAAAATAACACAGTGCTATTTGACTCATAAGTCTGCAGTTTGTCTGGGGCTCAGTGAAGACTGCTCAAGTTTGCTCAAGTTTCTGTAAGTTTGCTCCCTCACCTATCTGTTGATGGATAATAAGTCAGAGTGGAAACCTTAACTTTGGTTTCTGACTGGGAGGCCCATAGAGGCCTTTCCACGCGGCATGGGTCGCAGGTAACACACTGGCTGACCCAGCAGAGGTCATGTCAACAGAAAGAGGAGGTGCAACTGCATTGGCTTTTGTGAATTAGCGTTGAAAATCAAGTAGCATCTCCTTGTTTAGGGAGCAGCACAGCCCAACTGCTCCCAAACTGCTCCCAAGGAAAGTCGTAGCTGACTGGGCTTTGTAGGGTAGGGGTTAAGTCTGAAAGAGCACTGAACTAGAGGTACTGTGGGACAACAAACTGAGTTAATATCAAAGATCAATGAGAAGAGAGGGTCACTGAGGTTTCCAATGGCAAAGCAAGAGCCGCAGCAGGGCCCTTGTGAAGGTGTGTGTCCTTAGCTCTCCGTAGCCGTTCACAGTTTCCTCTTACCCACTGTGACTTCGCGTTTGTGGCCCAGTGCCGCCTACCAGGACCAGACCTGGCTTGCTTCCTCTGCCCACCGGGTCTTCATCCAGTGCTGCCATTGGCTGAGACGTAGTCTCCATCTCTGTGTCCTCAGTTTAACCTTATCCTCCTGACATTGTCTCAGCATCAAATTTATTGAAGAATCCCTTCTCCCCTAACCTGTGCTATGTTCTTCATTTATGAGGCCGTGTAGTTCTTTTTATTTTTAAATAGTCATATCCATTATTAAATATGAATTTATTTATGCTATTATTTGACTGTCATCTCAGCAAGATCGAGGAGACTTATTTTTGCTCACCCCACAACCCTGAGAGGATGAATGAGTTTGTGAGCCCTGTTTAATTATTAAATGTGTCTGTAAACTAGATTTATGTTGACAGCTTTCATGAAACATGAAATAAAACATGACATTTATAGAATATATAGGGTAGTAAATGCACTACACAAATGATAAGCATTTTAAAAAAACAAGATATAATTTTTTGAGTCATATCATCTGTGTTAGTGAAGCTAAGCTAACTTTTTGATAAGTAGACCTAAAATGTATATTAAATGAACTACACAGAAGCATACTATTCACTCTACTGCCTTTCACATATGACTTTCATACTCTGGCAATTATTTATATTATTTAGTAGAACAAAAAGGAAAGACCATAAAGAATTCATGGCTTGATGTTTTTGTAGATCAGGGTTAAGAAGGTCATCAATGTTTTCCTCTTGGAATGAGCTAGAATCCTGTCAAATCACTGTAACTGGGCAGAAGAGGCTGGCAATGTAGACTAGCAGTGAGTTCAGAAGGAGGGAGACACATCAGCCTGAGCTGTATCAATCATTCAATATCTTAGGATATTATGGTTTAGAAATGTGTCAGTCCCAGCACTTGGGAGGGAGGGCTACACAGTGAGCTCAGGGCCAGCCTGAACTACAAAGTGAGAACTCATCTCGAAAAGAAAAGAGAAGAGAAGAGAAGAGAAGAGAAGAGAAGAGAAGAGAAGAGAAGAGAAGAGAAGAGAAGAGAAGAGAAGAGAAGAAGAAAAAAGAAAAGAAAAGAAAAGAAAAGAAAAGAAAAGAAAAGAAAAGAAAAGAAAAGAAAAGAAAAGAAAAGAAAAGAAAGAAAAGAAATGAAAAGAAATTTGTCAGGGCATTTTTCAAAAATGCAGGAAAGCCGGGCATGGTGGCTCACGCCTATAATCCCAGCACTCGGGAGGCAGAGACAGGAGGATTGCTGAGTTCGAAGCTTGCCTGGGCTACACAGTGAGCTCAGAGCTAGCCTGAACTACAAAGCGAGACCCTGTCTTCAAAAAAAAAACCAAAAAAACAAAACAAAACAAAACAAAAAAACGCAGGAAAACACTGATGTTACATAATGACTAAAGCAAATACTATATATTAACATTAAAATTAGAACAATGAAGTCAGACAAATATCTCTAACTCTGAAATTGAGGGGTAGATAGGGGAAAAAATTTTCCACATGATGACTGGTATACTCTGAGACAAATACTCTCCTGCAGGTCTTAGCAGGGGAGAATATGTCCTCTGAAAGTTTAATGTAAGTGTTCACCTGATTTTCTAGAAGTTCCCTGTGCTGTTCATCACTTACATAAGAAAAGTTATGCAAATGATGAATTAATGATGCAGCTTCAAACGGAGCGGAAGGGAAGAGGAAAACATAAAATCATTAGACTCTCAAAAACCATAGTTACAGACCTAGTTTTCAAGCAGAGAATTTCTAAAATTTATTGAATGGTATCTTTAAAAATCTGTTATAAAATAAAAGGGATAAGGAAAGAAAAGTACCATGTAGTCATTCTTTCACCTCAAGTATCCCTTTATTTTATGGAATTGTCTTAAACATTAAAGTATATAAAATATTCTATTAAATTTTACTGGTTTTATATATCTTTCTATATCTATAGGGTATGGCTGTTTTAAGCTAGGAATTGCATTTTAATATCCCGATAGTGGGATCATAAACTATTTCTCTCTGTTCTGGCTTCCTGCTCTCCTCAGGGACCAAACAGTTCCATAAAAGACTGAGCACTGTGAACCCTGAATATGAAAAGCTGATGCAGGAAGATCATATCAGTTAGGCCCCAGGAGAAGCGGTAACCACTTCAAAAGAAGTCATCGAAAAGAATTTACCTGTTTACTACAGTGTGGGTTACTCAGGACACCAAGGGGGGACTGGCTATGCCTAGAAGAGAAATAAGATGAAGCGGTCTTCATGATCTAGGAAGAATTCATGCGGAGAAGTGGACTCCCCAGCAGAGAGGGGGAGCCTCTGCCTCACGGAGATTGCGTTATAAATGTTTTGATTTCTCTATAGTTTCCAGGTTGGATTTCTGCCAGTGAACATGCCCAATGACCAAACTCCACTAAGAGCCAAAGAACCGAACGGCCTGATGTTCAAGTCCCCAGAATGAAGCTTCTTATAGCAAAGCCCAGAGTGGCAAGCTCAGTAAAATATGCTGAACAAGAAAACATGACTGGAAAGGGCTGAGAGGCCACTTGTGGGGGGCAACAGTAATGACTGTTGTAATGAATCCATGACCTGTGCAGATAGTCTCAAACTATGTTTTGTCCAATACACAGTGAACCTTTTTTTTTCAATTTGAAGTTTTCAAAATCTTCCTCAAATCTCCTTATCAAAAATAAGTTTTGAAGTACATTTTCTGAGCTGCTGCCTGACCATGATGCAATCCGGCAGCACAGGATGTGCCAAGGCTGCCAGCCGTGCGCTCTGATGAACCCGAGTCAGCTCCATGCTCACCGAGAGGAAGAGCACCAAGCAACCAGGGAAAGGGGGAGGGGCTCGGAAGCGGAGGCCTAGGAAAGACCTGATACTCAAGTTCTGGCCGAAGATATTGGCAGAATAACGTTCAAGCTACTCCTGCCGACGACCGGATCCATCCCGCAGAGTTGTCACTTGAGGCTTAGTTGGCTCAGCTGGGCTGGGAATGGCCGTAACTCAGGATCATCTATAATCCCAAGTCCAGAGGAGAAAACTGGGGACGGATCAAGCAAAAAAGATGAGCCAAGGCCTTGGCAGGCAACGCTGGGAGAAACCTGGCAGTGGACAGTGATGAAGACATTCTACGAAACTGTCGACCGAGCATCAGAGAGGTCCGTCACGGTAGCTGGATTAATATCCTGCAGATGGTAAGTAGCTGAACAGAAATGCAATTCCAGATCTTTTTCCTCAAATGAAATTCTTTCTGCTGTAACATATGGCCTGAAGCAAAGAAGAAATAAAGATGCCATCAATTAAAATACATCTATCTTTAACAAATCTGGGTGTTTTTCCTAGCAACATTGTCTGTTTAAACCAAAGCAACAGCAGAGTGATCTTTTTCCATTGTAGCACTAACACTAAGGTCACTGAATATCACAACACATTTGACCACAGAGTGAAACATTGTGTCAATAGACATGTGCTCTATAAACTAGGATTGCATTTGCAAACCAGATATTTTAATTTTTAAAGAAATAAATATATAGTCTAGAGCATGGTTTTACCACTACATCTGCAGTTATTTTTCCCTAGCAAATCACAAGGCAAATCTTAGTTTATTGAACATGCAATTCAAAATATTTGTCTATCAGTAAGGAATTATATAGGATATATTGATTACTATACACTGCTATGGAGGATCATAAAAAGTTTTAAATTTATAAGCAAAATACTTTGGTTAAAATCTTAGCTTGCCTTAGTGTTAAATGACATTGTAAAATTTTCAGTTCATTAGAGACTTAGTTCCATGTCTGAAAAAAAAAGAATACTATTAACGATTGCACTTGGTTGTAGCTTATGAAGTATATGAAAGTGTGTTGAGATGTATAGGGTTTATAGGAAGGCAAGCTTATTTCTAAATATGCTATTTGCCTGTGACTTCATGGAAAATGTAATGATATTCTGACCCATTTTTAGAACACTGTGTATCTCAGGAATTTGCTCTGTAGCTATGATGGTGCCACTGCAAAAATGTGAATTATTTAAACATTTGTACTAATGTAACTCATTTAACCTGAAATGCTATCCGCCATACATGTCTGGGGTGTCTGGTCACCCCCTTCCTTTCCTAACATGACACATGCCAGGGTGGATTCCAGAAAAGTGCTTCCATAGCCCTGTTATCATTCTCACCAGGATTCCACTGTTCAAGTAGGAAAGAGAGAGGGGGAAGGAGGGAGGGAGGGAGGGAGAGAGGGAGGAAGGGATGGGAGAAGAAGGGTCTGGTCCATACTAAAACCCCAAGTCAAACCAATGGAATTGCCCATGCACATCTCCTTCTCTATCATTACAACAATGGAACATATTTGCCCACTGAATCAGACATGTTTTCATCAGTTGCTCTTCAAGCAACTAATTACTCTTTTTTTTTGGAGAATCTGCATTTAATCTTTTCGGAAAAGCTCAGCTGAACTTGAATCCTAGAAGTTTTTACATTGTCAGCGAGGATTTTTGGCCCAAGGTGAGTAAACAACCTTTTCTAGATAAGATATTATGTCAGAGGTGGGACCAGGTAACAAGATGATCTCATCCATGGGTGCTATGTGTCTCTAAGATTTCGCTGTTGTTCTGTTCTACCGGAATAGAACAAGCACAGAAATATAAACGCCATATGTTCACATTCATTTATAGACTATAAAACAGCTGACCTCCTACAATATGAGAGGGGTTGCTGGGGAGCAGGTGGCAGAGAGTAAGACAGAGGGAGCCATGGATGAGGTTGACCGATATGTACTGAGTTGTGGTTAGAGTTAGACAGCAATAAGAACTTATGGTGTGCTATTCTACAGGAGGTTAGCTACAGGTGACAATGTGTACTCTACATTTCAAAAGCCTAAAAGGGAGGAATTTGGAAGGTTTTTTTGTTTTTTATTTGTTTGAGATAGGGTCTCACTGTGTAGCCCAGGAAAGCCTCAAACTCAGCAATCCTCCTGCCTCTGCCTTCCGCATGCTGGGATGACAGGCATGAGCCACCATGCCTGGCACTGTGGTATGTAGTACTGATTGCTGGTGAGCGTGAGTCACCACATCTGGTATTGTTGTATGTAGTTACCAGGAATCGAACCAGGGACCTTGCACTTACTAGGCAGGCACTGGAACCACTGAGCTAAATGTCGGCCCTGGAAGTTTTTACCATCAATAAATGATAAATGTACATTTTACTTAATTTAAACATGAAAGCATTCCCAAGTATCCAAGCATTGCCTTGTATTCTATTAATATATGTGAATCTTACCCAGAAGTTAAAATAATAAATTTAATTAAAAATGTAAAGAGAGGAAAGGGTGCCAGAAATTAAACTGTCTTTCCTCAAATTTCTGTTCCAGTTCTTCAACATGATCTGGAATTATTTCATACTGTATAAGAATGCATCATAGGGCTGGAGGGTTACCTCAGTGGTTATGGTGTCTGCCTCACAAGTGCAAGGTCCTGAGTTCTATCCCTGGTAACCACATACAATGCACAATCAATACCACATAGCACAGTGCAGGGCGTGGTGGCTCACGCCTGTCATCCCAGCACTCGGGAGGCAGAGACAGGTGGATTGCTAAGTTCGAAGCTTGCCTGGGCTATATAGTTAGCTCAGTGCCGGCCTGAACTACAAAGCGAGACCCTGTCTCAAAAAAAAAAAAATGCCTTGTAGTAGATGGGAATGAGAATAAATCACTGACTTTTGCACAATATCAGTAGGATATCAGTAGGACCCTTTGGTGAAGTAACCCTTAGCACACTTGTGTAAGTGCATGGACTCAAATCAGTTTGCCTAGGTTCGATCTCTGCCTCACTGTGGTTTGGATAATTGTGCTGAAAACATTTCAGGGTTGAGACTTTGTCCCTATTTCATGACTCTATTGAGAGGCGATGGAACATTTGGAAGGTGGGGCCTCATCAAAAAAACAGCCCGAGGAAGGTGTGCCTAGGAAGCGGGTATCGGACCTGAAGTTCCCTCGTTTTCCTTTGGTGTCACCGGAACACGAGCCGACTCCGACCTCATGTGCTCCCCTCCAGGAGGTGTTGCCTCAGCACAGGCCCAGAACTCTATAGACCGAAGTCTCCGATACAATGTGACCAAACACATCTTATTTTCTTCCACCAGGACGATCTCAAGTGTTTTGTCACAGAATAGAAAACTGAAAGTGGTTTTATAAGCTTCAAACAAGTTACCCCTCAAATCATCCATGTTTTTTTATTCAAAAAATTTATGTAAAATAACCATAATACTTCCGTCATAATTTTTAGGGGAATTAAATTTGTCAATAAAACCTCCTAGAAAATAGTAAGAAACCCTCTATTAAAATAATGTCTGGCACATAAGAAACTGCTATTACTGTTCTTTGGCATACAGTAGGCAAAGTTTAAACTTCAGATGCAAAATACAGTTTGCAATAGTATTTTTTTTCAAAGCCTTATGTGAGACAAAAAGTTTAGTTGCATAATTTAGCTTTAAAAAAGAAATCACCTTAGCAGTATGTTATACTTGTTACCTGAACATGTATCAACAGTAAGATGTTATTACTGGTCATTATTTTGTCTGAAACCTGCAGGTAAAAATACAACAATGATTGATTCTTCTTCTTTTTTTTTTTTTTTTTTTTTTGAGACAGGGTCTCGCTTTGTAGTTCAGGCTGGCCCTGAGCTCACTATGGAGCCTAGGCAAGCCTCGAACTCAGCAATCCTCCTGCCTCTGCCTCCCGAGTGCTGGGATGACAGGCGTGAGCCACCACACCTGGCGATTGATGCTTCTTAATAAGCTTTAATTGAAGTTTGAACAACAGATAAAATCACAAAGCTGAACTTTAAATGGCTTCTTCAGCTAAAAAAGATAGGAAATGACATGAAATATACCTTCTGGTAGGTCTAACAGGCAATCTTGCCTTCCCTGAGAAGACATGAAATACTTTGCAGGAAAAAAAGGTACATTTGCTTTTGCTGCGGGAATGTTAAGTTTATGAGTCAAATGGACTCACCAAGCACAAATAAACCGCGGCGTCATCGTGATTAGAAAAACCATTATGCTGGTGTGCCTCTTCCTCAGAGCAGCCCAAGGCCTATTCCAGAGTGTCCTTCCAATCTTCTTAATACATCTGTGAGATACAGAGACAGAGATAAAGCCAAACTTCAAATCTTGCTTGTGAAAAACAGTCTAGATGAAGAGATTATTGAATTAGTTTCAGCTCTATTTTAAATCTGTGTGGAGACTTCAGAAGCACACTGCTGTGATGCGTCTGTGTTTTTGTGCTGTCTGCCAGCAGGTGAACCAATCCTCTCCCTTCTAGTTACTCTTCAAATTCAACATTTGGGACCAGGGATAGAGAGGCATTGCGTGGTCGAGTATGTCCTATTGGTCCATGTCCACATCCTTCTCCTACAAAACCTCCCCGAAGCAAAGCAGCTAAAATACTGTTAATTTCTTCAGAAACCACAGGACATCAACCATGTTTCCTGCAATGACTTATAAACAAGATTCAGTAGACAGGATAGCTTTCCAGAGTATCATGTATTTCATTTTAAATGACAATTATTTAAAAAAAAGAGGCATTCTGTTTATGGAAGCACATATGAAAAAGAATAGATTCTCTCACCTTCAGCTGGGAAGAAAGATAAAATTCTTGCAGAAATGGAAACATCCAGGGTCTACTTTGAAGCACAGAACGCCAGTTAGTGAGCTCAGGGCAGCCAGCCCAGGAGGAAGCAAGAAGCAGGTTGGAGCTTTACCTAAGTAAAAGGTGTTGTGTCCTTCAATTTCATGTGTTTGGTCGCATAAAAACGTACCTATGAGTTAAGAGATTGAAGAATGGAACAAGCAGATCCAGTATAATACTTCTACACAATTTTCCTTCTCTTTCATTCTAAGATTAACTTGTTCTGTTTGTAGTAACAGTCAGGACAGTGTTAGGCAGCCTGTAGTATTGATAAGGAAATAATGCTCAATAGAGCAAGCCCTTGCCCTGTATTTCACCATAAAATGCCATGCTCAAGAACTGTAACTGTGCTACCCCAAGTTCACAGCGGGACATAGAGTTCTG
Organism: Thryonomys swinderianus; assembly: GCA_004025085.1. Classification (NCBI taxonomy): domain Eukaryota; kingdom Metazoa; phylum Chordata; class Mammalia; order Rodentia; family Thryonomyidae; genus Thryonomys; species Thryonomys swinderianus. The sequence goes on from PVIC010006987.1 coordinate 42,692, forward strand.
TTGAAACAATGTAACTGTAAGCGCAGGCAGGCACTGATATTTCTACTGAAGGTGTCAAGAGGGTCTTTTTAATTTGCCCATCCACTTCAATGAGCATGCTCATCCAGGAGATGAGCTCACCTTCCTAATCCGTAGAGCCCTCCATTCTGTTTGGGGCTCAGATTTCCGAGTGGAAACTGCTCTGAGTCTGCCTGTATAATGAACCCCTCTGTGTCTTCCAAGCCCTGGATCTCTGAGCCTCTAAAGAGCTTCAGCGAGCAGTAGCACTTAGCTGTAACACTTAGATGTCAGAGTATCCAGAGTATTTCTTTTGAGTTTGTTGCTTGTTTTGTATTGTAAGTAGGGTAATGAAACCTCTTGAATTCTCCTGAATGTGCACCTTCTTCAGTGACTCATACCCCAGAAGCCATGAGCTAGCAGATGTGATGCACACGCTCATTTGTCAATGCAGAATTTACTCTTCATGTGTCTAATCTGGTTATCTGGGAAGATCCTTTCCCAGAAGCATGCATTGTCAGGACTGCCAAGACTTCACCCTAGTATTAAAACAGGAAGTAACTAGCGTAGAACTTCCTGTGAGCTTTCTAATTACTGTCCATCCTTTCATAGATAAACTTCTAGTGTGTCAGTGCTTCTCAGGGATATCCCTGTTGTAGGTTTCACAAGAGTGAGCTAAAATAAATGCAGAATATATACAACATTTATACCACTAAATATTTAACTTAGAAGTATTCTTGGCTTTGTTTCTGATTTGCATCAGTGTCTGATATATTTCTTCTTATAATTAATAATAAAAATCTTTATTTCTCAAAGTCACTACACCTTAATTTGTTACTCAGTTTTCCAAAAGGAATTTAATTAAATATCAGGGTACATGCATCAAATTAATAGCCTAAAGTTGCTTATAATTGATACTGGATTAATCTGGCTCAGACTATTTTTAAAAAGCAGAGAACAGAGTGTTAAACACTAATTTAATTGGTGTTTGTTGGGATCTGTAACTAGATGTTCCTTATCATTCGCCTCCTACAGCTTTTTTATTTATGATGTATCTCAAAACAGTATATTAATAAAGCGTTTCATTTCTTCATAGCGGTACCCCTTCGGTAATACAGACACACCTATTTATTTAAGAAACCCATTTGTGGTTCTTCCCTTAGGTAAAGGTCGCTATATGACTTGAGACTGGTTCTCAGAATGCCTAGACTTTTCGTAGTAATCAGAAGGCGAAAGAGCTTTCTTTGGGGGCTGCTTGTGTTTGGTTGTTTTCCCATGAAAGGAGGGCCTCGAGGCCAAGCTCTGGAGGGGAGTCTTTAGGGACGGGGCCGACCTAGAGCGGTCCCAGTGCAGGAGCATGCAGGGCTCCGGGAGGAACAGCGCTAGCAGAGGCCGGCACCGGGGGACAGGCTGTGCTGACCGCAGGGAGCGCTCAGGCCGTGGGGGCGGCCCGCGGCCGGTGCCTCCCCTGGAACTGAGGGAGCGATCAGGCTGCGGCCTAGGACTCTGTGAGCCGCGAGCCCGCCTGAAGGGACAGAGCCGCTACAGAGGGAAGCAGGGCCGGACAAACGCGCAGAGTACCACGGAGAGAGAAACTGAGGAGAAACTCATTTGGATCGCTGGGCCCGACTGGTTTTCAGTCAGTCTGTTGGAGCCGGTCGCCTTATGCAATCCATCCTTTTTAAAATTTCTCTCTCTTTTCTAGGATAAAGGACTTATTACATCAAGAAAAATTACACGGTACAATATGAGATGGGTAATGAATAAGGTTAGGATCAACTCTCCTCTGTGAGCCTGTAGAATTGCATGTGAAAGAGAAGTTTGCAAGATGAGCAGCAAGCAGATTTTCCATTTTTCACACCGCACTTCTGCTATTTTTTATTATGCCATAGAAAGAGAGGATCCAGATAATTTCTCCATCCACAAGGATTTCTAGAATATCTGGAGTAAGGGGAAATCTGGAAAAAAATTTCTGTCTAAAACAAGTGAGTTAGTCGAAGAGAAGGACACACTCTTCATTAGTATAATCCATCATTTAAAAACAAGACAAAAACAATATACATACTAATATAACTAATATTCCATAAGAAAGTTAAACACAGCCTCAGAAATGGCAGCCTGCAGCTCTGTTAGGGTGTCGTGTTTCCAAATGAACAGGAAACACCGAATCTGCTCAGCAGAAGCAAAACTCAAAGAGGTTACTCTGTAACAATGGTAGAAGCAGATACGGACAAGTGCTCTGGACACCAGAACTTCAGCAGTAACAGCTAGTCGGGCCCTCTTCTTTCTGAGTTCAGCCATCACTGTTTCTTTATGCCTGATGCTTATACCCCTACTTTAATTTCAGGTCTGCTAAGTAAATAATAATTACCAAGACACTCAGTGACCAAGTTTCCTTTACTGTCTAATCCAAACCTACCACCCACTTCCCTAAACTTGCCTTAAGTCACCCAAAACAAACACAGATACAGTACAATGCGTCCTCCAGCCCTCCAATCTCTGACCTTAGACCCTTGAGGGTTCCTCTGGCGATGTCCTCCGGCAGAGAGCTAAATAAACGGACCTGGGCTTGCTACCGCTGTGGTTCTCGTGGTGTGTAGCTAGTAGATGTCAACCCTGAAAACAATGACAGAAATGGTTCTTAGACTGGAGATTTAGTTCAGTGGTTCCGGCGCCTGCCTCACAAGCTCAAGGTACTGAATTTGATCCTAGTAACCACATACAGTACTGGGCATGGTGACTCACGCCCACCAGCCATCAATACCACATACCACAGTGGGGGCGTGGTGACTCACGCCTGTCATCCCAGCACTCAGGAGGCAGAGACAGGAGGATTGCTGTGTTCCAGGCTTGCCTGGGCTACATAGTGAGCTCAGGGCCAGCCTGAACTACACAGGGAGACCCTGTCTCAAAAAAAAAAAAAAAAAAAAAAAAGTTCTCATCTGGGAATGGCATTATATACCAATAATCCCAACTACTGTGGAGGCTGAGACAGGAAACTGTATATTGAAGGTTAGTGGGGATATTTTAGGAAGAGTTTTTTAAAAATGCAATAAAATAAGGTGCCTAGAGATGTTGCTCAGTGGATGTAGTGTGTATGAGACCCTGAGTTCAGTCTCTAGTACTACAAAAGAAAGAATTACAATAAAATGATTATAAAACATGTTGTTTAGAATATATACTGCAGATCCTTACTTTCTTGTTTAAATATAGTTGGATTGAAAAAAGAGGTTACATGTGGCCTCAATTTAAATTTTATGTGCAATAGGAGAAATCAGAACTGCAGATCCAGTTGATTGATTTTCTCTGGTTATTAGCATTTACTTATTTATTGTCATAAATAGATATCTTCTCAGTTTTGTTACAAATCTGATCTTTTTTTTTTTTTTTTTTTTAAAGGCATAGTCTTTTCCCAGACTGGCCTTGAACCTGTGACGATCCTCATGCTTAGCTTTCCAAATGCTGGGATTACAGGCACTGACCACCATATTGGGCTTTGAACATTGTTTATTTATAATCCAGAGGGTAATTATTATTATCACAAGATTAATAAAAACAATAGAGGGTTTTTCTTTTGGACTTCCCCCTTTCCTGAATGCCAAACCCTACCAATTTCCCTGAGTGTCATGCTTATTAATTTAGTTTTTTTTTTTTTTTTTTTGAGACAGGGTCTCGCTTTGTAGTTGAGGCTGGCTCTGAGCTCACTATGTAATCCAGGCAAGCCTCGAACTCAGCAATCCTCCTGTCTCTGCCTCCCGAGTGCTGAGATTACAGGCATGAGCCACCACGCCTGGCTAATTTAGTTTTATTTTAATCCAACCAGTCAACAGGAGTCAGGCAATGCATATCAAATGGGTCTTGTGTATCTGAGGGAAATTCCATGGCGAAAAAATAGCACCTCATGATTTCAAAGAGATTATAGGATAATAGGAGGGAAGAGAAGAGCTAAAATAAATGTGAATAATTTTATATACATTCAGTGAAATTTTGAACCTTTAGCTAGTCTGGTTTTTACAGAGCACACAGACATTAGTACTTGGCAAAATAATTATATAATTGTAGCTTTCACATTTTCTCTTAAATGTCATTTTCATGAAATGAATAACACAATTATACATAATGAAAGGAGGTAATTATTAAGCGTTGTCAGGTGTTTTGTATTTTGTATGCCAAGCTCCCAGATTGTTTCTAAAGAGAACAAAAAGAGAAAAATCAGTGTTTTGACCATTACCCACAATCCTGGGCTATAATCATAGAAGATTGTAGGGTATTTTATTATAAATTTCATCAGAAGACAGTGTTTGCAAAACTCCAGTTGAATATTTTCGCTTGCCATCTTTACAATGTGCCTCAAAAATGAGCTGGTATTTTGGGTTTATTCCGAGGGAAATAAAAAAATCCATTAGTTCTCTCAACATGGAAACTTGTATAGAAATCTCCGAATTCTAAGAGTTCTCAGACCTCATCTGCAAACGCAGATCCCACTGGATGGGCTTGTTCTGCTGAGACTCTGGGAACAACCACCCCCCGAACATGCAATGTACCAAGTGGCTTCCACACATACTGATGCCTACGGAATCTGTATAAATATAAATAAAGTGTGCATTATTCTTGCCATCAATAATCCCTCTGGCAAATTCTCTAGAAACTTCACATTTACAGTTCTGAGCTATTACTCATGAAATTTTCCTTTAATCATCTTTTAATAGAATAGGCATTATCATCTAATACAACAAGGCATAACTACTTACATATATTTGTCAAATGTTTAGTAGGAGATCTGGACCATTACAAACATATTTCTCACACAAAAAAAGTAATTTTCATTTTCGTCCCAGATGACAGTGTAGTTATTAGGCTCCCTCTCTAAGATGCCTACAAGCAAATTTAATTAGTCAGTTAAATGAAACTGTCAGGAATTTAAGAAACATTTTTGTAGTAAATGATAGCCCTAGGTATTTCTTCATTTGCTTTGTATAACTTCAACTGGAAAGTATGTTTATAATACTCTATTTGTTCAGCATGGATGAAGGTCACTTCGCATTTCCTTTCGTCTTCACATCACCTGGCCATTTCACAGTTGTTTGGATTTTAATGAGAGGAATCCAGTTTGGAGGAACCAGAAAGAGAGAGAAAAAAAACACGGCATTTATAAGGTTTATATTAATTCTGGTCTTGGAAACTATGGAATGAGCTGCTGTTTTTGTTTCGAGTCATAAGTTATGGAAATTAATTCTATAGACAAAATCAATAGGTGTAAAATTATGGTAATTATAGTCACGGTAACCAAATATCTTTATGCACTGAAGGCCAGTTCCTGTGCTGCGGTGGGTCTTGCACGGTGTCGCACGATCACCACCTTACACTAAATCAACACTTTTGCACGGCATAGTTAGTGTTTTACTCAAATTATTCAGAGTGTCACCCTAGTAAGAAGTGATATTTTTCTTCGACAAAAAGAAAGTCCAAAGGGGAGAAAAAAGGGAAGAAAAACGAAGGGTCCTGTAGACACCCGCGTGGGTTTATACAGACTTGTTGGTCGACTCGCTTTCTTGCTGTTGCTGTTCTGTTTCCTCTTTTAAAAAACACAGCGAGAAGCTTGAAAAATCTTTCATTATCTCCTTTGAAGTTCTGCATTCACAACTATAGAATTCACTTGCATACTTTTCAGTTAGGTACTTTGCTTTGACCTCGGATCTCTTTGTGGCTTTTATTATCCTTTTCCACGTAATGTCTCTAATTGAAGATTTTCAGGTGGAAGAGTCTGTGAGAAAATAGTAACTAGGAAGGCGCAGTCATAAAGATTAATTATTCCCAAAGGGAAAACTGACATTGTTGTGGAAATAAGTACTTAAGCATCTGAGTTCCAGTAGCAATAATATATTTTGGGGCAACAGACACATAACGCAAGTAAGACATTAGAATAAAAGAAAATTCTAAATAATCTATGCTGTTTTTATTTGGAGTTGGCTGAAGTTAAAACTGCAAAACAGCATGATCCTTGTAGAACAAGATCTAGTGAGATACTAGATATATTATTTAATATGCAAAGTTTGTGTAATTTAATGATATTTCAGGGCTTGGTAAAGCAATTCAATCAAGAAAACAGAGTGTTTTATATGTTGTGAATGATGATGTCACAGCCCAGCAAAAACAAGTATTTTACCAGCAGAAAAATCTCTATCGGAAAATCTGAAATTCAGAAAGGCAAAAATGGAAGAAAGACCTCTAGTTTTGGATATACAAGACTTGGCCTCAAGAATGTTTCCTCTTGTTTTGTAACTGATGACAACCCTGTGTGTACTGTGCTTATGATTTTAGATTTGACTTGTGAAAAACATATGCTAGTTCCCATTTCAAAATTGTGAGGTTCAGGTCAAGTGAACAGCGAAGTGTGAGTACTTTGTAAAATCTGCCACTGTCCTAAACATAACCAAAGTCCTTTTGTTGCGGTTGCCATTTGGAGAAGCTCTCTGGATAGGCTGATGCGATTATTTGAAAGCTTCATAGGGCTGATCTCAGAAAGAGAGGACGTCAGCGCTCTTCAGGGGCTGTTCTTCTCAGAATGCTGTAGTGGGGTTTCTGGAACATCACCCGAAGGCCCAGTGTGAACGGTTTAACCCAGAGGTCCTGGAACTGCAGAGAAGCGATTGGGTCCCTGGAAGCTCACGTGAGCAGGGGGTTATGGGAGCCCCCTTCGCTCCTCTTTCCTGTACTGCGTCATGAGCCGTGGTTTCCTGGGCTACTGCCCCGCCCCATGGTGAGCTGGTTTGCTACAGAACCAACAGCAATGGGGCCGACTAATCATGGGCTGAAATCTCCGAAAAATTATTTTCTCCCCATTAATTGTTACAGTAGCAGAAAGCTGACAAACACACAACGTTAATCTTAGTGATTAGCAGGTAGAAATACTAGAATTTGAGAAACAAGAGAAAGACAATTACATCTGTTTTGAATGTATTCTAGACTTCGAGACGTCCCCCTGTCTTAAATACAGTCCAGATTTACAGAGGCCAAATGGTTTCTTTCCCACACAGAAATGGCATAAACTAGGCAGAGCAACATCTCTTTAGGGACCATATTCCAATAACTTCAATAAAACTAGTAATTATAATAGCTAATCTCTATTAAATACCAACTGTGGAGAGCTAATCTGTATTCAGAGTGTGTATCACATTTAATGTTTGTAACACGCTGTGGTAGACACTGGTTCCCTTCAGTTCATAGTTGAGGAAACTGGGGCACAGAAAAGAAAATAACCCATCAGAAGTCTGACAATGTAATAAGTGACAGGGCTGGAACTTAAATTTAAACCCTCTCCAATGAAGTTTTCTCTCTTAATTATAAGTGTAATTACTTCATTTTATAAAACTGCATCAAATCATATGTACTTCTTTCTAGTAGATTTTCGTTCTGTTGGTTTTCTATTATTTATTACTCTCAAAGGGTTGTCAAGTGGTGTTTAGTGTGTCAGGTATTCCTTTCAGAATGGAGAATCAAAGAGCCATCTTGCGCTCAGGTTGGGGATAGTGTAACAAAAAATAAGAATACCTCCGCAAAGTTGACCTGAGGCTGGATACACTTCAAGGATAAGTGGTCATTCAAATGAAAAAATCATGGCAAGTACAGTGTGACTAACACCGTTCTACTGAATTAGTGGAGTCTTAGTGATTTTGACTCAGTCTGTCAGTGGGAAAAAGCATGAGGTTGCAGATCTCTGTATCTCTCCACTCTAACATCCTCCTACCAAATCGGCAGGATCAGTGTATGATCCTGTCAAAAGTTTTAACAGTGTGCAGCACATTTCTTAAATACCGTAAGTATTGTGATAAGCCAGGAAAAGTTCTAATCTATTGAGGAGCCTCAAATTAACAATACATTCTCCTAAGAGGACACACGCTGTATATGGTACTTGCCATCTCAGTGTTTATTAGCATTGCAAGCCAATATTCCTCATATTTGTTTTTAGACTCTTTTTTTGAAAGACACATGTACCTTGAAACCAATATATCTTGATTTCTAAAGAATCTGAAGTGTGTATAAGTACATGTATATTTAATAAGTACATGACCTTAGAGGATAGTAAGACTTCTTTGAGATTTTGACAGCTGTTACGGTTAAGCTTCACTGTAGTCATTTTCTTGGCAGGGAGTTGACCAGAGAGTTAGTAGAGCAGGCTTGTGAGTGGGCCTTGGTGGACATGAAGGGGTGATGTGGGTATTATGTGTGGTCTCCAGTCCTTTCCTTTCTGGCTCTGTCCCTTTGGTTTGCTTTTCCACTGCCATGCACTAAGTATCTTTGCTCCCCCGTGTCTTTGGGGTGAGATCAGCTAGACAGAAACCAAATGATCGTGGGCTGAATGACCCACAACCCTAAGTAGCGCTCACCCATTCCTCCTTTGAGTTGTGGGTGTGGGGTCTTGTGTCTGGGGATGGGAAAGCTGGTTAGTATGATCCTAAAGGACACCCAGTAAAATACAAGATACTCACCCCCCACTTAGCATCGTGAAAGTGTCGCTCAGCATGAACAGCCATGAGCATAAATTTCTTTGAATTTTTATGATTTACTTTAGCATAACATCTACTCATTTCAACAGTTCTTTTTTTTTTTTTTTTTTTTTGAGACAGGGTCTCACTTTGTAGTTCAGGCTGGCCCTGAGCTCACTATGGAGCCCAGGCAAGCTGCTGTGAACTCAGCAATCCTCCTGTCTCTGCCTCCTGAGTGCTGGGATTACAGGCATGAGCCACCACGTCTGGCATTGTGGTATGCGGTGTTGATGGTTGGTGGGTGTGAGTCTCCACGCCCAGCATTATAGGTGGTTACCGGGGATCGAACTCAGGACCTTGCGCTTGCGAGGCAGGCGCCAGAATCACTGAGCTAACCCTCTGGCCCTCATTTGTTCTTTTGAAAATTAATATTATGGAGACTAATAAAAAATCAAACAAACTTACATTGCAAAAAAAGATTGAGTGTGTTCATTTTACCCTCATTATCACCTCAAGAAGGTGTAGTTTGGAATGTTTTTAAATGGCTTTTTATTTTAAAGTAGCTTTTCTGAGAATCATATTTTTCCTAACTAAATTGATTTGGTATAACTCATTTTACTTATCCTTGTTATAGCCATTAGTCCAATTTGACATAAATTATTCAGTTAATATGAGAGCTTTTGATGTCAATAGTTGGATACCGTTCATGAGTTGAGTCAAGAAGTCAAGAAAACCACATGCTGAGAACAAACAGTGTCAGTAGCCTTCCTTAACCCAACTGTTATTAGCAACATAGGGTAATTGTTTCATCCCAGAGAATTTTGGTAAAAACATGTTTATTTTTTTCTTCTCTCATGACTTGTGTTAATACACAGAATTTATTACTGTATGCATGAAGCCTTACAGTCTGTATAAGTTTTACCGTTACATTTAGTAACTTGTCAGTTTTAAATACCATAGAAACTCAGTGTCATGACTGGCCCAAGAAAGCTGCAAGCAGCTGCACTAGTTTACTCCATTAACTTACAACAAAAGGAATGGACATTGTTATTTTTCTAGTTTTTTTTTCCAAGTTTTGTCTCACTATCACTCAATAATTACAAATTCTCTGACACAAATGTAACAGTTAATGTGAAATAAATTAAATGGCAGTTATGTATCCCAAAGTGAGGCTTACACACATAAAGAATGTCAGTTAGCTGACAAAATGTTCTCCACTGCTTGCGTTGGTGGTATAGTGGTGAGCATAGCTGCCTTCC
>PVIC010006988.1:0-51567 GCA_004025085.1 Thryonomys swinderianus
TCCTTCCTTCCTTCCTTCCTTCCTTTCCCTCCCTCCCTCCCTCCCTCCCCCCCTCTCTCTCTCTCTCTCTCTCTCTCTCTCTCTCTCTCTCTCTCTCTCTCTCTCTCTCTCTCTCCACGGTCTCACTTTGCAGTTCAGGCTGGCCACTGAACTCACTATGTAGCCCAGACTAGCCTCCAAGTCATGACAATCCTCCTGCCTCTGCCTCCCAAGTGCTGGGATTACAGGCATGAGCCACGACACCGGATATTGTGGCATGTGGTGCTGATTGCTGGGATTATGGCACTGTGATACGTGGTTACCGGGGATCGAATTTGGGACCTTGTGCTTGCCAGGCAGATGGCAGAATCACTGGCTAAATCCCTGGCCCCTGTAGCTATGTTCTTCCTGCCAAGCAGCCTCAGCTTCCTTCCTCTCCAGGACTACTTATTTTGTCTCTTACCTCTTCTCCCACCTACCACACAAGCAGATAGGCTTTGCCAGGAAGTAACTCTGGCTTACTCAGGATGAGAAAGGTGCTCTGAAATTAGAGGTCACAGAAGTTTGGACGCTAACGATGCCCATTCAGCAGGCTCTCATTTCCCTTACTCCCTCACCTGACATTAAAGGTTTCTTCTTCAATTTTAAAAAGGTGTCTGTCCTCACCTCAGACTGTGTCTAAACTCTAGGATGTAACTGGACCTCCTCACATCAAAATGGCCCTCACCGTAGAGCCAGCTTGACTTCGCCCTCTGTCAGGCATCTCTGTAACCCCGAATGGATTCTACTTTAGAGAAAGTAAAAAGGTCTTTATGAAGTTATGAATAAAGAAGATTTCTATCAAACACAATTAGTTATATCTGATGTTTCTGTTTCACAGAAATAAAGGCACACTCAAGACCAGACAGAGTAAAGCACGGAGAAAGGTGAGCTAATTATCTGAGTCATTTTTAGAAATCATCAAGTATGATGGAAGAAAACATGGCAATAACGAAACAGGAGATAAACCTCAGCCTCTACCCAAGAGGTAGAGTTTTATATAATAATATATAATCATCAGTGGCACAAGGCTGCCTCAGTGATAGACCACTAGATGACGGTGGTCTCAGAGGATTAAAATAGCTGGGTGCAGTTGTACATACCTGCAATACTGAGGAGGCTGAAGCAGGAAGATTGCAACTTTAAGGCCAGCCTTGACAATTTAGCAAGACATTTCCTAACAAATAAACAAAAAAGGCTGAGCACTTAGCTCAACAGAAGGCCCTAGATTTCACCTCCAAGAGAGGAGAGAGAGAATACAAAGGAGGTGAAAATTTTCTGTCACTTAGGACATCATGACCATCATAATGTTGTAGTGGAGTATATTACTCATGGGTTTCTGGTGACACTGATGCTAACAATCCTATTATGTTGCTATACCACACAGGGGACAGAGATTTAGCTTAGCAGTTTCGGCGCCTGCCTAGCAAGCGTAAGGTCCCTGGTTTGATCCCCAGTAACCACATACAATAATACTGAGCGTGGTGACTCGTGCCCACTCGCAATCAGTACCACATACCACAGGGCCGGGCATGGTAGCTCATGTCTGTCATCCCAGTACTCGGGAGGCAGAGGCAGGAAGATTGCTGAGTTCCAGGCCTGCCTGGGCTACATAGTGAGTTCAGGGCCAACTGTAACTACAAAGCGAGACCCTGTCTCAAAAAAAAAAAACCCAAAAAACTGTAACACACAGAGTTATGTATGTGCATAATAACCTGATAAAAATAATAAACAACTGTTACTGGTTTATGTATTGACTATCCCTTTTATCATTATTTTACTTATTAAACACTTTTCCTGTAAAACAGTCATGCTGGCAGCAGCCTCTGCATCTTGTGTTTCCTATGGCTCTGGATTGCTTTAAGGGGACACACTAAGTAACTGAACTATATATTATTTAGACATTTGTTCCTGAACTCACGTTTGCACACAACAAAATCATTGTTCTGACTTGTCCCAGAATGAATTCTACTTTACAGGAACTAAAAACGTACTCATGAAGTTATGAACAAAGGAGAATAGTTTTATCGAATACAATTAGTTACCTCTGAGACGACTCGAAGGAAGGCTCTAAGAATACCAAAGTTCTGAGACTAACAAAGACCTTAGAAGACACCCTAGTCAAGTGGTTTGTACTCCTTCTTCCCACTAGATGAGGACATTAGGGCTCCGTTATCCTAAGAGATGCTGAAAGGTGATCTCAATTCTGACCAGGGTCCTGGGGGAAGACCTCCCTCCGACAGGAAACACCATTGAGACCCCTTGTTTAGCTTTTACCCCAAGAGGCCTCTGCAGAGAAACCAAGATCTCAACACAAATGGGTATGGTTGGAGCTAATTAACGAGTCCCCATATTTTCAGGATCAAGGTTTAAAGGAGCTGTGCTCCAGAGCCCTGTGTTCCTTACCACAGTGAAGCACTTGAGTGACCTTTCACTTAACCAATGTGCACATAGTATTTGCAAACAGTCTTGACACAGCCCAGTCTGCCTTAAGCTTTTGCTGTTCTCATTCCAACCATACTCATGCCCAAGATGGTAGGAATTTAGAAACCTGCCAGAAGCAAGTATTGTTAGTTTGTAAGTAACTATTTAGGTTAAGATCTTGATGATTAAAAGGCCCAAGACTAAAGTCAGAGAGTCCTTAGGAAAAACATCAAAGAAATGAAACCAGGTAGTTATTTAAGGATGTTACAGGCCCCTGTGGGCCACCACCAGAGCTACTTAGCATTGCTAAATTTGGTGATTTGGATGCAAGAGGGTGAACTGGCTTCCTTAACCTAACCTGATTACTCCACAGGCACTCCTCATCTTTCAGCTTAGACACCTGCTCAGTCTCACTCAGACAGTGGGAAATTTCAAGCTGTCCTGAAAATTGGGTTCCACAGCATTGTATTCCACAGCTGACTTGCCTGGTGCTTATAAGGTCTTTGGGGGCAGACATTGTATCTAAATAGGCCTGCTCAACTAAATCATTTATGCTTGGGTTTTAATTGGCACATTGTGAGTGGGGATAGGGTAAACCTGTGGGGTTTGCTGATCCTAGTCCCCTGCTCTTGGGCAGTACTATTCAATATTCCATTTATATTACAAAATGAAAAAGTGTGGAGGTCGGGTCTATCCTTCAAAAAGAAAGAAATAATAGAGGGGACACAGGGTGACTCCACTTAGAAGTTACATCAGGAAGAAATGCATAAAATTATTCAAACCACCAGCCAGTCGAAATGCCCAGTCTCCCTTCAGAAGCCATCGGGGAGCTGACACCAGGCCAAGGAGGCTCCCGTTGAGAAGAGCCAAGAGCCAGGGCAGGCCTGTGCTGGAGACAGCCCAAGGACTCCAGCTGGGCGGCTGCAGCCCTCTGACCACAGCCCTGAATCCCTGTCCATGGGGAGGCCCTGGGGAAGAGGCCTGCTTTGGGGGGATTGTTTAATGATTTGCCAGCAAAGGACAAGTCAAACAGACTGTTGGCAGTTGCCTGGATGCAACAGGAGAGCAGATTTTTATTCCCACCCACTGTGTAGCCTTCCAGGCATGGGATTAAAGGAAAAATGAGAGATGGTGTTGGGAGAGCCAGGGAGGAGGGATGACCACTTGGGGCTCAGCAGTTCCCCGGGTCTCTATGGATGCTGTCTGCATATCTTGGCCTTGCTGAGTTGGTATTTTCATCTTCTGAATAGCTTGGTAATTCCTAATAGCAGCATGTCTGGAACTCTTAGGACTAAAAAGTAGCATACATAAGTAGTCTTTTATGGTAGAATTCTAGGCGTCAAACAGTATGAGACAAACAACAACAACAAAAGCACTGGGGCTGGGGATGTAGCTCAATGATAAAGTACCTGCCTAACAGGTGCAAGGTCCTGGGTTCAGTTCTCAGTACTGCAAAAAAAGAAAAGAAAAAAAAAAAGCAAACCCAAAACAGACAAACCAAACATAAAAAGACCCCACTGCTATAGCTCTTAAGTCATATACAGAAAACGTGTTGTGGAAAAGTAGTTTTATTCTTTTTAAATTATTTATTTCTTCCAGTGGACCTTTTCCTCAACTCTAAAGTGGAGAAGGCATCTCTCCATTCCCTGAGATCCAAAGATTCTAACATCTTCAGTCCTGTAGTTCTCTACTTCCTTTTGCCCCCAGTTCCCCAAACAGGGTCCTTCTCTGACCTTGTGACCTGCCTCTGTCACCAGAATTACTTTCCCCCAAGTATCCTCCCCAATTCATCTATTCAAATTTTAAAACTTTGTTGAAAGTCTGGCTATGTAATCCTGGCAGGCCTTGAAGTCACTATAATAGCTCAGACTGGCTCTGAACTCACAGTCTTTCTGCCTTAACATTTTAAGTGCTAGAATTACATGTATGGGCCACAGTGCTTAGACAAGGCTGTCTGTAAAATGTTTGTCTTGTCTTGTTTTGTTTTTTCAGCATTCAGAATTAAACCCAGGGCCTTCACACTGAGCTATGTCCCCATCCCCTTTTATTCTGACACAAGGTCTTACTAAATCACTATTGTCCAGTCTAGGCTCAAATTTACAGTCCTCCTGCCTCAGCCTTCCAGAGTGTTGGAATTACAGTCTTTAGGCCATAACGCCCAGTTTTAGTCAAAATTCCTAAATAACAATTTACTTCTGTTAATGCTCCACCCTCTTATTCATTTCTCCCGGCAGAATCTTGTTTTTTAAGATGTTCAGTAAAATATTAATTCTTTCCTCCTTCCTGAAAAGTTGATCCTGAGCTCTTTGAAGTCAGGAACTAGGTCTTAGTCATCACTTTCATAATGCCAAGCACAAAAGAAAAATGTGTGTTGAATTACATGTTTTAATAAGCAAATGTGAGATAAAAGAAATTTGGTGGTTGTCTTTTCATTTGAATATGATTAAGATTCCTGCTTTCTTTTCTGAAAACTGCATATTCCTTAGAAACTTAAATTTTAAGGTCAGTTTTACAGAATTTTGACCTCATTATCAAGGTAGAGTTCTCTTTTTCTTTTACCAACATGTCTAAATCTCTCCATCACTGAACAAAACTCATTTCTTTTAAGAAAACCTTCTTGCTTATTAGTCCATCTCATCCCGTTTTGTTCTTTATTTGCTTTGTTTTGTTTGTGATAGTGGAGTTTGAACCCAGAACCTTTGACCCCAGCTCTTTTTATTTTTATTTCAAGACAGTCTTGCTGAACTGCAAAACTGCCCACACTGTGCTCAAACTTGAAATCCTCCTGTCTCAGCCTCTTACTGCTGGAATTAATAGATATGAGCCACCACACCCAACTCCCACTTACTCTTTTATTACTTTTGCTCATTATCTGTGGGCTGAGTCCAGCATATTCCTAAAGAGAGAAGAAAGCAACACTTCCTATCCATCCAAAAAGGGAATGGTTCCTATTCTCAAGAGACTACAATTATATTGTAAATCAACAGCCACACATACATCCATACATATTAATGCATGAAGGTCTTAGGGCCATTTGCCACCCAATACCCAGGCAATGCAGATTTACACAGAGAGTATGGAAATCTAGCACTGGCAAGAGTGGAATGGAATGCTAGGTGACTCTGGAAGTACCTTCCGGTCATTTTGGGCTCTTCAGTGTATCTCCTAGATTTGATGGAATACTCTTTGGGAGGAGCCATTTATAGATTATTCAAAGCAAATTAAAAAAATTTCTCTAGTACTGATT
Source organism: Thryonomys swinderianus (assembly GCA_004025085.1). Classification (NCBI taxonomy): domain Eukaryota; kingdom Metazoa; phylum Chordata; class Mammalia; order Rodentia; family Thryonomyidae; genus Thryonomys; species Thryonomys swinderianus. The sequence continues at coordinate 5,690 of PVIC010006988.1, forward strand.
TAGAGATACTCTTGCTCCATTGCCTTTAGGCTGTTAGCATCTTCAGCAAAGTTCAATCTCTACCAAGATTTTATAAGGGTTTGGCCTAGGGATCTGCATGGAAAAGTTCTGGGAACACTCAGAGTTAACACATTCCCTAAAGTATTTCATTATTTTTCTTTTGGAGTGGGTATTTTTCTCACCTTTGGTGGTATGAGGAATGAAATCTATTTCTTTTCTACATCATTTATACCCAGAAAAGATGACGTGTCTGAGGTCCAAGTGGCACTATCACCCTTCCTGTTTTCAGCTCTCAGCCTCTCCAGCAACCCAAAGATGCCTATAGCCACCTCACGGCTCCCTGGCTACAGATTCAGATATTCCAGACATCCCTCCACTTTGCTCTTGGTGAACTGTGAGCTCTCTCTTTCTTCCTAATTGCTCAAACCTCTTTTATTTTCTTGCTAATAAGCATAGATAGTAAGAGATACAAAAAGATAATCAAAGAGCTGATAAATGAAAGAGGAATCTTCTCAGTTATCAAATTGGCTCTGCTGAATGGAAGTTCCTGTTTGCATTTACCAGGGGCTCCCAGGAGGTGCCAGCACCGGATGGAATGAGTAAGGGAAGTACCTGGAGGGAGGGAGGAGAGCTAAATTCCTGGGTGGAGAGTTCACGGGGTCATTAGGATCAATAGCAGCACTTTTGATTTGTACACTGTTATCAAGGTACAAAGCAACACTACCCTTTGTCCTTTTTATTTTTACTGAGCTAATGGAACCCTTTACCTTAAATTAATATTATTCCTCTGCTTTGATGTTGCACTTTATATTACCAAAGTGCTTTATAATCTTTCATTAGCTATTTTATTCTTACTTTATTAGCAGCACCCATTTCACAAATTAGGTAACTGAGGCTTGAGGAGACAACACAATGAATTCTGGGCTTGTAACTCAAATTCTGGGCACGAATTTTATGTACTAAGGGAGATTTGAGAGACCACGGAAGGAAAAAGATAGCAAAAGAATAGAAGCGCAGAAATTATAAGAATTTCCCTGGGTACTAAACCTGCAACAATTATTAGTAAAGACTTCAAAATGTTTGCTGGCAGTAAAAAAGAAAAGAGAGCCTTTCCTATTTTAATTTAAAATGTGACCACCAAACACATATTCAGTAGGAAAATAGTTCACTCAACTTCCTAATTTCCTCCATAAATAGATTTGGAGACATAGAGAATGTAACTGATAGTGTTGGTATTGCTTCCCAAAAAAAGCAATGATGCTAAAGCAAGACAAATAGCTTTCAATTACTCTGACCCACTGAATATTCCTTTCTTGATGCTCTTTGCTTGTTTGTGACACGATGCTATACTAGTTCTATTTTTTTATTGCTATACTAGTTCTTCCATTTATTTTTTCCTCATTTGTTGCCTCTTCCTATTCTCTTCCTCTCCCTCTCATTTCAATATGTATGTTTTTTGGGCCAGGGATTTAGTGCAAGTGGTAACGCACCTACCTTGGAAGCACAAGGGCCAGAGTTTGATCCCTGGCACCACCAAAAAAAAAAAAAAAAAATCATTATGTATGTTTTCTAAGGATACATCCTCTGATCTCCATTATCCCTCTGCTGGGGTTCCTACTCGTTCCAGTGAATGAATTCTTCAATGGAATGAATTCTTATTCATTCTTCAACGGTGACTCCCAAATTGGCCTCCAAAAGTCAATTCTCCTGTATATCAATAAGGCCTCTTAGATATTATTCTTTTGGTATTACTCCTGACCAGTACCCCAATCTCAACCATACTAAATTTAAAACATCTTCTCTCTCATGCCACCCTAAATCAATAACCCTTTTTAATTATTTTGGTAATTTACCATCATTTTCCTAGAGATTCAGGGAGATCACCTCATCATGAGTCCTGCTTCCTCTATCTAGTCACCAGTCTTCAGAAACCTACCTTTTCTATGTCTGGAGTCTAAACCACTATAACAGATTTCCAGCTAGTCTTTGGCTTTTCACCACTTAGTGCAAACATACTTTTCTTAAACAATATACTGATCATACCATTGGCCCGCTAAAATGTTAACTGTCTTCCAAATTAAATTCAAACTCTTTAGCCTAGCAAAGCAAGGTTTCAGAGCCCTCCACTGGCTTTGGAAACAGTAAACTTAGATTCCTATTTTAACTGTGTCACTTCTAAGCTGTGGGTGACCTAACTTATCTGATTTAAAATGTGGGCACTGGGCTGAGGACTTAGGTCAGTGGTTCTGGCATTCTGGCTGGTAAGCGCAAGGACCTGAATTTGATTCCCAGTGGCTCACAGCTGTAATCCTAGCACTTGGGATGCAGACTCAGAAGGATTGCTGTGAGTCTGAGGATAACCTGGGCTACATAGTGAGTTCAGGGACAGCCTGAACTATAAAACGAGACCCTGTTCCAAAAAATTAAAAAAAAAAAAGACAGAAAGAAAAATGGGAGCACCACCACCTGCCTAAGATCAGTATAGACAATGAAATGAAAGTACAGTACCAGTAGTTCCTATATACAGTAGGTACAGAAAAGGTATTAGTTCCTTCCCTTCCAATCTACCTTTTTTCCCCTTTTCCCCACTTCTCTCCTCTAAATACTATACTGTTTGTCCAAGCCAAACTGTACTATTCATTATTCTCTTATTCTAAAATCTGATTTTGTCCTCAAGGGCAAGTTTACATACTATTTCTTTCATGAATAATCTCTTCATCTGAAATATCCCAAACATCTTGGATGTATCTATTTAATGTGGAGTGTACTTTTTACTTTCTGCTTTATATTTTAACCTACTGAACTAAAAGTAGGGTGTCCTGATATCTCACAACCACAGGACCCTAACACAATGAACAATCAGTAAATGTGTGGTGAATTAATACTAAAACCTTAGGCTTTTGCTCTCTTGAGAGTCTATTATTTGATTCATATCTCATATTGAGCAATCTTTAAAAACAACTTCTACAGGGATATCAAAGTTTCAAACAGCTAAGAGAAGCTGAATCATTCAAGGATTAAATTCAGTCCTAGTACAGCCAAAAGGAATTGTCTAGACACTGGTTCCTACTTGGGATATAAATTGGCAAGTTGTATGAACCATAGGAACCCATTTGACTACATTTAAGTAAGAACCTATTTGTCTTAAGCATGAGCAGGCCAAACTGCATACTTATAGAAATCCACCTCTATTAGGCTGACAATGACAACAGCTTCAATGAGGCAAAAAAGAGATCCAAAGAGCCATTTGATTTCACAGGATCTGAATGTGGCTCAGCTAAGATGTATTTTACTCTGGCTTTTATCCAATACATTTCCTCTTGGCCCAGTTAACAAATGGGTAATAACATGACATTAGCCACCATGGGGTGGCTGGAAAATAAGGTGGCCTCATCTCACCATATAATGTGGCACCAAGTTTCTGAATCACTAACCACAGGTGCATTGACTCTTCCCCCCACCACACCACCCTCCATAAAAGCCACCTTATCTGATATTTCTGTTGACACAGTGACTATACTCTGGGCACTTTCTTTTGCTTCTTCTTCATGTTTGTCTGGGTGGGTACTTTTGTGCAGATGCCTATAAATGAATTCTTATGGCACAAGAGAAACACCCAGTCATCAGACCATGCTTTTTTGAGGCTGACCTCAGAAAGCAGCACTATATCTAATTGCAAAGCCAACACCTACCTGAAAAACTTCAAAGGCTTAAGTGCCGGAACCCCCTTCCTAGTCAAATACCTAACTACTGTCTGTCACTAAGTGGCTTCTTAGCCTGGGAATTATCAGGCCTGTGGCTGGAACCATTCTCTCCTAAAATAGCAGCTGCTACAGTTTCCCCTAGTTCTTTGAAATAAGGAAGCCCAGTGGCTCCTAAATGCTTCCTCATCGAGATACAGGAGCCACTTGACTGAGTAGGATGCTGAATGGCCTGCACAGGGATTTTCCCTTGGAATAAATGAGACTAGGCCTGAAGTATAGCCTCTTAGCTGGCAAGTTTTTGGTTTATTGCTTTGCTGTAAGAAGTGTTGAAACTGAGGAGCAATGGGCTACATTCCCAGTCCTTTTTACATTTTTATTTTGACACAGGGTTCCAACAAGTTTCTGAGGCTTGCCTCAAACTTGTGATCCTCCCTGCCTCAGCCTCCCCAGTAGCTGAGATATGGCAAGTATTTGATGAGCACCTACTTTCTGTCATATTGTGGTAGGGCTTGCCTAGAAGCTACAATCTCTCTCTCTCCCTCTCTCTCTCTCTCTCTCTCTCTCTGTTTTGTTTTTAATACAAGGTCTTGCTATGTGTTAGGCTGGCCTAAACTCACTGTAGCCTAAAATGACTTTGAACTCACAGTAATCCTCCTGCCTCAGCCTCTCAAGTACTAGGATTAGAGGATGCCTGGCTCTGAAATTACAATGTTATTGGAGAGATTTCTCATACAATATAAACAAAGTAAATAGTCATGCAAAATGGTGTATTCACAAGTGCCACATTGTGTGGTACAGCCAATAAACTGTTAGATTTCTGAGGCGAGATGGATCTTAATCCCAAGGATTTGATTAGAAGAAAAACAGTCACATAAAATAAGCAAGATCTAGTCCACTGATGTCTCTCAAACAAATTTTGGGGTTTTTAAAAAAACGAATGTTTGGAATCTCTTAGCTTTAGACTTGCAAAGAAACAAGGAGCTAAATGAAGACAGGGTTCTTGATCAGTTTCTCTCAAGTCTTCAGGGTGCAGCAGAAAAACCTCCCTGACTGAAAAATAGATCTATAAAGATAGTTTGCGGGGTGGGGGGGGGAAGGTCATATGATGAAGGCCCCAGCTAAGAAAAGTTAGCACCTGCCCTCATTCCTCCCAAATTCTGGAGCAAGAGGTGCTCATTATAGTATTTTAAACAGAACAATCCTAAATTTACATTATAAAGGACAATGCAGTGAAGAGAACACTAGTGGTATGAAAATGGGCTGTTCCAGGAATGCAGTCCTGGCGAGATGAGGGCTTGAATTCTGGTAGTAACAGTTACAGGGAGAAGAGGTGAGTCACAGAAGATATGGAGGAAGTGTCGACAGAGTTTGCCGACAGACTAGCCTACAGGGATGAAGGACAGGGAGGAGTTAAAAGCTCTATATACGCCTAGTGAATTGGAAAAAAAAGATGTTGCACTACCAAAATGGGGAAGCTGGAACACGAAGTTAGTTTTAAGTAGGGGAAATTTAAGTCAGTCTTGGAAATAACTGAGTAAGAGTGTGTGTGTATGTGGTACCAGGGATCGAACTTAGGAACTTGTGCTTGCCAGGCAGGCACATGACACCACTAAACTACATCTCCGGACCAAGAAGTGAATATTTAAGTGCAATTAGCAGTTTGTTGTTTTTATTTATTTAGTTTGTTTGTTTGTTTGTTTTTTGAGACAGGGTTTTGCTTTGTAGTTCAGGCTGGCCCTGAGCTCACTATGTAGCCTAGGCAAGCCTCGAACTCAGTAATCCTCCTGCCTCTGCCTCCCGAGTGCTGGGATGACAGGCATGAGCCACCATGCCTGGTAAGTTGTTTTTATTTTTGTTTTTAGTGCCAGGGATCAAACTTGTGACCTTGTGCTTTTGAGGCAGTTGCTGGAACCACTGTGCTAAATCCTCGGCTCTGGACTAACAGTTTGAAGTATTAGAGTTTGCCATACAGTGTTTATATCTTTGGGCACAGTACTATTGACATCATTTTAAGTGTTTAGTACATGAAAATACTTAGGGCAAGTTAAAGTGGCAGAATAAACAAAACCTATTAAAAATGGGGTTTGTGTTTCCTTGTTCATCTGAGCTGGTCCCACTGCAATATGACAAAAAGGAATGATGCTGTGTGGAGCACCATAACAGAGTGATACTCTATAACCACTTGGCCTGAAACATACTCTAATGTACAACCCTAAGAGGTTCAGTACCTCAGGGAAGCAGAAAGATTAAAAGAAGAAATTCCCAAAGGCAAAGAGAACTTGAAATCTACTCTTTGAGAGTGTCATAAAAACCAATGAAGAGAAATGTTTGTTCTTGATGGGTCATATTAGCTCTTCAGCCCAGCTACTAGTTCTGAAAGCAAACTCTCATTTGCTATCCATTGCTTCAGTCAGTGAGCTATTGGCCCAGTGGCCAAAGATACATAGATAACCTCAGGTAACAAGCTAAAGATCCTGATTTCTGGGTTGCTCTTCATCTCTGCAAGCCAGACAAAACTTCCCATAACCTCTTTTTCACTTATGGACATTAAAGCCATGATCACTTCATTCAGGCTGGATGTGTTAGCCATATGGAGGCAAAGTCATCGTGATTATAAAGTAGGCAGTAAGCCAAATTTCAAAATGTGGTCCCCAGACTAGCAGTATCAACAACATCTGCCTGGTGTGTTGGTGCACAACTGTAATCCCAGCAGGAGGCTGAAGCAGGAGAATCCCTAAGAGTTCAAGGCCAGCCTGAACTAGATAGGAAGACTCCGTCTTAAAAAGACAGAAACAAACAATACCTAGAAAGTTCAGAAGATTTTTGGCTCCTCCATCAGACACACTGAATCCGAAATTCTAGGGCCTCAGAAAACTGTTTTCCTAAAGCTTTTATAACTAAAATTATAAAACAGAGATCTAAAGGGACCAAGATAATTTTAGGCATTTTCTCTACTACATTTGGAAGGAAAGAAACTAGGATAAGAAGCCTAAATTGAAGACTGATCATTTCACAGAAGAGACTATGTTCAGGTGGGATCCACCATTATCTCCCACATCATTTCCATCTACCTGGAACCTCAGAACTAACCTGGACATTGGCTTGAGTGACTCAGACATCGTGCCTTAAAGCTTCCTTGTACACTTCGAAATTCTGTATTTCTAGAATTCTACTATATAAACACAATCACAATCTAACACATGGTTGCAAATAACCACTCTCCTGTTTACCATGAACAAATAAGAATGCTGGACAAATGATTTTGTTTGCTTTAGTGTCTGTGCTTTTCTAAAGGACCTAATTTCTTTAAGATTGAGCCTTGCTGGGCCGGAGATTTCGCTCAGTGGTTCCAGCGCCTGCCTCGCAAGCACAAGGTCCTGAGTTCGATCCCAGTAACTACATACAATGTTGGGCGTGGTGACTCACACCCACCAGCTATCAATACCAGTACCACAGTGCTGGGCGTGGTGGCTCACGCCTGTAATCCCAGCACTCGGGAGGCAGAGGCAGGAGGATTGCTGAGTTTGAGGCTTGCCAGGGCTACATAGTGAGCTCAGGGCAAGCCTGAACTACAAAGCGAGACTCTGTCTCAAAAAAAAGATTGAGCTTTGCTTTTTGTATGAAGTAGGGAGAAATATTAGTCATCTTAGATGAAAGAATGCCCTGCTGAGCCTTGGCAGGTTGGTAGATCCGAAGGAGAGCACAAACTGCTCCTTCTAGGACTCTCCCTTCTTCTTTACTATATTTTATTCATCTTTCTCCGAAGTTAAATTCAGAATCAGCAAAGAAAAAACAGATGGTAGGACAAACCTCAACTCCAAACTACATAAAGGGTATGAAAGAAAAAAATGACGCAGAAAGCTGAGAAAAATAGAAAACCAAACAAACAAACAAAGAAAAAGGCAATAGAAGGGATTAGACTAGAGCTTTCTAACTAGTAAGTTATGGAGGTGCAGTCAAGTTATAAAAGTTAGTGTATTTTTTTTTCCTGGAAGGATCTCTCATAACTCCTCATTTTTTTCTCAGTTGAAGAAAGCAAGGCACAGGTTAAGATACTGTTCTGTAGAAGAAAAAATTATTGCTGTTTTACACTTGGAATTCTGGTAGAAGTGGCAAAACCTAGAACTTTGCTACTTACCTCAAATACCAGTGAGGTAAGGTTTTATTGCACATTTATTTAAAACTAATGGCCTAATCTAAAGTTTGTCTCTATGCCCTCTGGAATAAACTTTCTGCAACAGTAGCTTAAAACTAATTTGAACAGTGTTAAGAGATATTAATCAGAAGAGAGTCTTCTGAAATAAGATTCTTAGAATAAATTGTGCTTGGTTGTCCTGTTCCACATTTGGATATCAAAATATCCAATAGGTAGACAGGTATAACTCTGCCTTTGCAAAATTCTACCTCGTCTGCTAAATTCTTCTTATTTTTATCTTTTTGTTGGTATCAAGAATCAAACTCAGGGCCTTGCACCACGGAGCTACTTCCCTGGCTCTCATCTGCTAAATTCTAAATTAAGTTTTACGATTCCATTAACTAAATGCTTATAACACTCACTATATTCCAAGTAAAATTAATAATTTCATTACAAGTAGGCATAAAAGACAAGAAATGAGAGATACATTAATAAAATTTTTTTAAAAAGAAGTACTGGAAACACTTTTTTTCACAGAATGGTAAGGAATTTCCCTGACCACAGAGTCCAGTCCTGCTATTCTCCCTGTTCCCCTGCATACCTCACTTGGCACTTACTATAAACTCTTTGATGGTGTTATCTCCAGTCCATATCTGCCATTATCTGAAGGTCTCAGTTTGTAAGCACCTTGAGGGCAGGAATGTTTGTTATCTCTGCTCCTCTGGGCCCTGTCCTGGGCCAGGCGTGGTGCCTTGCAGCAGGGGTCCAGGAGGCTCGAGCAATTCTAAAGCTATTTGGAGTCCTGGAGCACCCTGAGGACCAAACTCTGACAGAATCAAGGCAGAATGAAAGAGCACAATGAAAGTGAGTGGTAAAGTCGCAAAGCTTGGAGACCTAACTGTGGGTGGAAAACTGCTAGAAAACAACATTTTTAATTTCTTCCCCACTGTTTTTTCCTGTTCAGCACCTCCCTCTCCAAACATACATGCTTTTTTCCCTTCCAGTATCAATCAGGCACAAAACAGAGGAAATTATCGATTTAAATATTGCTCCAAATACTGAAAGTCAAAAAAGTCAGTCCTTTGGAACAGGTTCCATTGTATGTCTCTGCATGTCTTGGGTCTTGGTGGCTGTGTACAGATCACCGTGGCTCCAGTCGCCACACTAGGGGCCAATGCTGGCTGCCCAGCTCCTGAGCAAGAGAGATGAAAGGCTTCTTCTAATGTAATAACTGACGGCCTCTCAGTGCCGTTTGAACTGTTTACAGACTGAGTTAACGATTACAGGCAATGTGTATCTTGGCCAGGTGCCCGAAATTCTTACCCACCCGTCAGATATTATCAAAGAGGCCTTCCATGCCTGGCTGGAGTCCTTCCAAAGCACCTCACAGAGATGCCGACACAAAAGGAGGAGTGTTCAGAATGTGCTTGCACTCTCTCTCTCTCCTGAGACCCAAGCAAGAAAGTCAGAATATCAAGTATGAATTAGGTTCTGAAGAGACTGAGTTTCCAGCACTGGGGAAAAGGACAAGGTCACTGCTGGGGCCGGGAGAATCTGATTTCTTTCTAAACCCTTTAGGAGGTGCAGGTAAAGTCTTTGCAGCTGGTAGCCAGAGAATGATAGGGATAGGGAAATAAGACTCTGGAGATGAAACAAGTCTACACCACATAATACAGCATGCAACCTTTCAGACAACAGAATGGACTTATGGGCAATAGATGGAGGAGAGAGTAAAAATATGCCCATCCAAAGGCAACGCACAAGTTGTAAAAGAAGACCACTTTTGAAGCCAGGAATGAATAGAGGACTTCAGAAGTGACAGTCAACTGGGCATGGTGTTGCCCATACCAAATAGCTAGGTAATCCTAGCTATTTGAGAGACACAAGCAGAAAGATTGCAGGTTCTACCAGGCAACTTAGACTGTCTCAAAATAAAATAAAATAATAAAATATAAAACAAAATAAAGGGCTAAAGATGTAGCTTAGAGTAATTTCTGGTTTCAGTCCCCAGTAACACACACACACACACACACACACACAAGGAAAAGAGGAAGCTAGGAAAACTCTTGATTGAGGTGAGTACCAAGAGACTAAATGACATGTGTTTGAGAACTGTCAAAATAATACATACATATATATAAATGTATACTGAGCATTAATCATGAGCTATAATGGGAAACTAGCTAGTGTATGACAAAAATACACATCATCAGTAACAGAAAAACTTTCTGGGTACACAAATATTAAAGAGCACTTAATCCAGGGAACAGAGTCTTATTGTTATTTAATTATATGCCATTTTATAGACTCCAAAGGAAAATAAAGGCTTTTATGATGTGTTTATTAAGTACCTATTGGGTTCTGAATACATGTGAAAGTTGAATAAATGGCAGCCCCTAGAACTAAGACATATAAATTTTAAGCTAGTATGTAAAATAGTTCCAGACTCATTCCAAAACCATTATTATTACAGTAACTCTCCCAAGGGGACTATCTGTCTTTAGAAATCTGAGAGATTATCTATCTTTGTAGTTTCCATATATACTGATGACATCATACATCACAATTTGCCCTCACAAAAACATTTGGGGGCTGTAGGTAAAGTCAGTAGTAAAGTGCATGCTTATCATGTGTGAGGGCCTGAGTTTAATCCCCAGCGCAAGAAAAAAGAAAAGAAATGAAGAGAGGGAGGGTGAAAGGAAAGGGGAAAAGAATGAATGAATGAATGAGTGAATGAGTGAATGAATTTGGTTATAATGGATAAAACCCATGCTCTTGTATCCATATATAGTCAGCATTATCTCATCATTTCCTTGGACATACTCTGCAATTGGATGTGGTTATTTTCTGCTCCACTGTAGAGCAGCTGGTGGCCCACCTGTGTCCTATGACATGGGTCCTCATACTGAAAAACTTCTGCAGGTGGCCTAAATTGAGAAGATGAACTTAACATTATTATTTTGATTACAGTGTAGGTTAGAAATGTATTTTAATTTGTTTTGTGAAGTTCAGTGTAATGTTTCCTACGCTCTCCAACAGATTAAAATCTACGTGCGTTTACTGAGGTTTTGATGCTGGGAACAAATCCCAGGTCCCTGCACATGCTAAGCACATGCTGTATCACTGAGCTCCATGTGAATTTGTTCACTCTAAATAGAACTCGTGAGCAATGCTCTGAATAGAAACACAAGTGGTTATTATTGAACTGCTTCACTGAAGTATGTGCATTGGTCCCCAGACTCCTATCTATTGGGGGAGACATTCTTTTCTCTTGGGAAGTACAGTTCAGTTTGATTTTCAGAATAGAGTGACCCCGATTGCACTGATATTGTGAAAAGGAGTACAAGTTGCCAGTAAGAGTAAAAGGTAAAACTACAAAAAGAAGCCTGTTGATATTGAATTTTAGCAGAAATTCCAGAGAATACCTTAGAATCTTTTAGAACATAGCTTCAAAAAAAAAGAGAACATGTTGGGCTGGAGATTTAGCTCAGTGGTTCCAGTGCCTCCCTAGCAAGTGCAAGGTCCCTGGTTCGATCTCTGGTAACCACACACAACAATTTACCGGGCCTGGTGACTCACTCACGCCCACCAGTAATCAGTACCAAATACCACAGTGGCTCACACCTGTAATCCCAGCACTCAAGAGGCAGAGGCAGGAGGATTGCTGAGTTTGAGGCTTGCCTGGGCTACATAGTGAGCTCAGGGCCAGCCTGAACTACAAAGTGAGACCTGTTGAGTCTATGTATGAGTTGATGTCAAATAGGATGAAGAGTAATGGGCTGGATTTTGTACGAAAGGAGATATATAATTTAGAAAGATATATAATTAGGAAGACAGAAGAAATCAGTGATATCACTGATATGTAGAAATAAAACAGCTTAGCAGTCCTCCTCACATAGTGCAGGTGAGAGAACACCTGTAGTACTTACTATTCTTATTTTGTAAAAGAGATTAATACACAAGAAGTTCAAAGTAACCCAACAAAGGACAGAATTTGAGCAGATGTTCACTGGGAGGGGCCGTGGCCACCTAGATGAATAAATACCTCAGGGAAGAACAGGAAGGGTATAGTGCAGTAGTTATCTCTCCAGTAGAAGTGGGCTGTTCCAGATGCATTAGCACCACTGAACAACAGCTGTGCCTTTGAACTTTAGGACATACAGGGTAGTAGGATAGGACACATAGGATAGATAAATGTCAAACTACCACCAAGTGAACAACAGCAGCAACACACCAATTTACTCCTAACATCCTCCTAACTTTTCTCACCTTCAGAGTTGGGAAAATTCATGGAGGCAAAATAGTTCAGGAATTTTACACATATTCCACCTTATCTAGAGGGCTGAAACTCTACCCCAGGGTTCTTCCAAGTGGGGCATGGTGCTGTGCAGGCAAGCATATCAACAGAAAAACAAAGTTCCTTATCAGTTTTCCATATAATAGGTTTGCTTGGACAGATTGACAATAAATGGAAAATAGATAAGAAACACTGATTTCCTTTCTCACCAAGATTATCACTTCACTTTTTTCTACCTTCAGTACCTAGCAAAACTAGCAAATATTAAACAAGATCTAGAATTCCTTTGGAGGCAAAATATAAGGTAATGACTTAATGACAGCCAAAAGCTCTATCATTACATAACCTACCTATATAAAATTATGGAAAGTATCATCAACAGGAGGCAATACAGTGTGATATTAAGTTCTCTAGCTCTAAGCACACATACACCTCAATGTTTTGTTTGGTTTTTGCTTGTCTTTTTTTTTTGAGACAGGGTCTCACTTTGTAATTCAGACCGGCCCTGAACTCACTTATGTAGCCCAGGCTAGCCTTGAACTCGCAGCAATCTTCCTGCCTCTGCCTCCTGAGTGCTGGGATTACATGGTGTGAGCCACCATGCCTGGTGTTTTTTACTTGTCTTTTGAGTCAAGGCCTCACTATGTAGTTCAGGCTGACTTGAATTCACTATGCACCCTAGGCTGGCCTTCAACCTCTGCCTCAGCCTTGTATGTGCTGGGATTATATGTATGCATCCCCATGCCTGGCTTCACCTCAGTTATTTCTGATCAGAGGTTTATTTCCATGGTAAGGTATATCTAAACCTACAACCATACCAATAGCTATGAAGTTAATTCCTTCTTTACAAAGAATGACTTACTATTGTGTACACTTGAACTACTCCTAGAGATAGTTCCAGTTCTCTGATAAGTATATTTATTACACAATGAAATAAAAAAGTTATAAGACATAAAAATCCACCCTTGTTCATAGCAGCTCAGTTTGTGATAGCCCAATCCTGGAAACAACCCAAATGCCCATCAACTGGAGACTGGGTAAAGATGTGGGGTTTTTTTAAATGGAGTACTTAAACTGAGTATTTTATGACAAGATTCATTCATTTATGTGCAAATGGATACACCTGGAGGACACACTAATAAGTGAAGTAAATAGATCACAGATATGCAAATACTGGATCTTTTCTTTGATATGAACACCTGTAGATGTAAAGAAGCTCTAGTGTGTATGATAGTTTTTGTAGAATGGGAAATATCGAAAAGAAATTTGGTGTGGGAAGATAATGAGGGGAAGGAATAAATATGATTCAGAAAAAAATAAAAGAGTATGTATATAGGGGGTGGGGAGGGTGTGGGTAGGTAGGGATGTGGGTAAAAATGAGAACTGACCTGTGTCACATATTGGTACAAATTCCCCAATGTTGTGTGTGATTGTGAGCTGTGTATATAATGTACCAATAAAGAATTCAATTTAAAAAAAAACAAAAATCTGAGAAATACTCTTATTGATTTTTATTTCTGTTGCTTTTTTTTTGAGACAGGGTCTCACTTTGTAGTTCAGGCTGACTCTGAGCCCACTATGTAGTCCAGGCAAGCAAACTCACAGCAATCCTTCTGCCTCTGCTTCCCGAGCACTGGGATTACAGGCATGAGCCACCACGCCTGGCACTGTGGTGTGTGGTGCTGATTGCTGATGGGTGTGAGTCACCACATCTGGCATTGTGGTATGTGGTTACTGGGGATCGAACTTGGAACCTTGCAGTTGCAAGGCAGGCACCAGAATCACTGATCTAAATCCCTGGCCCTGTTTTTGTGTGTGTGTGTGTGGGGGGGGGGTGTACCAGGGATCAAACTTGGCCTCTTGCGCTTCCAAGGTAGGTAGGTGCAGTACCACTTGAGCGAAATCCCCAGTCTGAAATATTCTTTTGGAAGAAAGACCATATATAACCGGGCATGGTGGTACATGTCTGTAATCCCAGCACTCTGGAGGCTGAGGCAGGAGGCCAGCCCAGACTACATAGTGAATTCAAGGTCATCTTGAGCTACATAATGGGACCTTGTTTTAAAAAATCCCAACTCCACCCCCCCCAAATTCAAGTGTTTAAAAAAGATTACATTGGTCCTGCAGATTGAGACAAAGAAATGAAATGTGGTTTTCTTAGCTAAAAGTTTTCGAGATGATGCAGGAACTGCTGCTTAGGAACTACTTTCTAAACAAACTGCAAAGGGATGACTATGAACATTTCAACATATTACAATAAAATTCTCTAGGAAGATGCCTTACGATTAAGGATGGAGAAAACCACAGATGCTGTGATTTCAGTTCTTCTCTTTCATTTTCTCTATTTTGTAATTTTCTCTAAAATCTAAGCTTTCATTTGATTGGGAAGGAAAAAAAAAGATTCTTTTTCTGATGGGAAGACACAGTTGTCAGCATGTAGCCTGTCTTGCGGTTCAGTTGCCTGTTAATGGAGCCTGCAAAAAAACTACCTCCAAGTCAACAACAGCAACACACCAACTTACTCAACAAAATGATGGTTATAACATTTAATGAAACTCAGACAGTAACCTGGTGCATACATGGCATAGAAGGGAATGGGCCTGGTCATCAAAATCCCACCCTACATATGACCAACTTAAATAATACACAGGATGCAAAATGTAAACTTTTCATGGTAAGCAAAAACATTTGATTCATCAATGGGAAAAGATTTAAAATGAAAAAATAAAAAGGATTTTAAATGTCCCCCAAAATGAAAATAAGAGATAAGAAACAGAAGAACCATTATGTAAGTTAAAACTCTTAAGGGGTGAGACAGCCAGCACAATTTAGGAGAGATTAAAAAAAAAACCTTTACAGGAGAAAGAAAAAAAAAACTCACATCCACTTTCAAATTCATGCTGAATTTGAGACCAAGCTGAAACAAAGGAAAAGAAGTCAGACTTGATTGTTTTCTAACTAAAATTAAAAGTGGGAGAGAGGACTTGATGGAAAAGAATCAGAACCAGAGGTGGCACTGTCCTCAGGTTACCCAGTTTGCATGTGCCATAGTCTCCTCCGGCAACTAGCTAAACTAATAAATATGCCTTCAGGGTCAAAAGCAGATATCCATATCTATATATAATTTTTTTTTTGAGACAGGGTCTTGCTTTGTAGTTCAGGCCGGCTCTGAGCTCACTATGTAGCCCAGGCAAGCCTGGAACTTAGCAATCCTCCTGTCTCTGCCTCCCGAGTGCTGGGATTACAGGTGTGAGCCACCATGCCCGGCACTGTGGTATGTGGTATTGATTGTTGGTGGGCGTGAGTCACCACGCCCAGCATTGTATGTGGTTACCAGGATGGAACTCAGGACCTTGCGCTTGCGAGGCAGGCGCCAGAACCGCTGAGCTAACCCTCTGGCCCATATATATAATTTTTTTGGCAGTACCCACAATCAAACTTGGGACTTTGTGCTTGCTGGGCAGGCACAGAGCCACTGAGTCACATCCCTGGCCCCTTGCTTTCACTATTGTGTTTTAAAATTTTTGTTTGTTTTTTCTGGTACTAAATTCAGGATCTGGAGCCTTCAAGGCAGGCATGGTGCCACTGAGCTAAATCCCTGGCCCCCAAAGCAGTAATTTTTAGAGTCTGGCTCAACACTTACCTAGATTGTAAGGACTGAAAGTCAGCATTTGGAATATATGTGCTCTGTACAGAATTATACAATATAGTTACTGTATTTTATGTGCAGATGTATATATACACATATGTACATATTTAATCTAACCTCAATATTCTTTTTTAAAAATCTTTTGTCTTTTTGGCAGCATTACAGATTGAACCCAGGGCCTTCACACTGAACAGCTAACATGGTGAGTTGTTTTTGAGACACAGTCCGAGTGGCTAAATTGCCCAGACTGGGCTTAGACCTTGAGCTCCTCCTGCTTCAGCCTCCCAGAATGCTTTGTATTTTAACTCACATTACCATAGCAGACATAGTAGTTGCTTTTGTAGAAAATCGTGTGATAATTTAAAATAACTTTCTATCAGTAAATGGGATGATATACGCCATCCTCAACTTCAATTTCCTGTAGAGTCATACAGGAACTACTGAATTTCTTTGGCACTGATCAGTTCATTCCTTTGGCTCTGACAGAAAGATTCAAAGTGGGTATGTTTGTTTCCTAGCTATTATTTACTTGATGAAACTAAACTTAGAAATTTAAAAAGAAAAATCTTTGTGGCCGACTGGTGTACCTCAGTGGTAGAGCACAAGACACTAGGTTCAATCTCAGCACCAAAACATAAAATTAAAAAGCACAGAACTTGAGGTAGGAATAAAAAAAAAAAACTCAATTGAAAATCAAAAGGGAAAATATGTGGATGTACAAACCAAACTTATTGTAGGGTAATCATCTGAAATTTAAAGCAGCCAGTCATAGTGATGCTTATTACTGCGGCTACTTGACAGAAGTGGCAGGGAGACCAGAGTTTGAGGCCAGCACTGGCAATTTAGTAAGATCCTCTCAATAAATAAATATTTACTATTAAAACAAATAAGCAAATAAATAAATTAGGTTTGTAAAGAATGTGCCCTTTTCTACAAAACATAGCAACCCCACCAACAAAAAGGAAAGATAAACAACAGTCTAAAAAATAAAGTAAAAAAGAGGGCTGGGGCCAGGTATGGTGACACACATTTATAATCTCAGCACTCCAGAGGCAGGAGGATTGAGCTCCAGGCTGGACTGGACTGCATAGGAATTCCCTGTCTTAGAAAAACAACAACAAAGTACAGATTTTCAACATTGAGTGTGATCATGAAGTGTATATAAAATGTGCCTATTCCACAATTAAAAAAGTAAAAAATTTTTTTAATAAAACAACAACAAAAAAGAAAACTGTGAGTGTAGCCCAGTAGTAAAGAGTAAAGAGTAAAGCATTGACCTCAGTTGGATGTACATACCTCTAAATAAGTAAGTAAAACAAGGGCCAGGAATTTAGCTCAGTGGTTCTGGCATCTGCCTTGAAAGCACAAGGTTCTGCATTTGATCCCCAGTACCATATAACACAATGTCAGATGTGGTGGCTCATGCCTGTAATCTCAGCACTCAGGAGGAAGAGGAAGAGGAAGAGGCAGGACTGCTGTGAGTTCGAGGCTAGCCTGGGCTGCATAGTGAGCTCAGGGCCAGCCTGAACCACAAAGCGAAACCCTGTCTTAATACATACATACATACATACATACATACATATATACAGAGAAAAAGATCATTCTACTTAATTCTCAAATACAATAAAGAACAGGATATTCTGATTTGCACAGGTCCCTGAATAATAATATTAATAATAGTAAAAGTTTTCGCCAGGCATGGTGGCTCATGCCTGTAATCCCAGCACTCGGGAGGCAGAGGCAGGAGGATTGCTGAGTTCGAGGCTTGCCTGGGCTACATAGTGAGCTGATGGCCAGCCTGAATTACAAAGCAAGACCCTGTCTCAAAAAATAATAATAATAATAATAGTAAAAGTTTTCAATTAATTTACCATGCTAAGAACCAGAAGTCCTTTTAAATTCAATCTGAAACCTATTGGTATATTTTCCTTCCTAAATACATCATATTGAACATAATTAACTTTTTTGATACCTTGTAACAGTGTAAGGATATAATTATGGTCACTTTATTTTAGCATCAACTAATTTACATACTAAAAAGATAATGTTCCTAGGAAGTACTGACAATGTTCCTAGGAAGTTCCTGTGTTATTTGATTTTTTAGCTCCTTTATATCCGCTTCTTTCATCTTTGGCTCATGAAACTGTACAGAAAACATCTAGTTAATTTACTATTTATTTTGCTTAATAAAAATTCCTATAAATAACATTCTCAAATAAGGAAGAGAATGAGAAAGAAAAACTCAAACAACCACATTTTACATTAACTGTGCTTCCAGGATTGCCCAACTGGAGCAAGGTATCTAAAGAGAGAAACATTTTCAGAAATCCCACCCACAGAAGGAGCTAGCAGTCATTCATTCTTAATGCCCTATTGCTTAAGATCTCAAGACTTTGTCCAATAGCCTCAATAAATGTATAATGATATCAAGAGGTAAAGGTCAAAAAAGGAACCATAAACATCAAACAGGACCGCTGGAAGTTACCCAAAACATCACATGCTGGGCTTTCCTTTTTAATGATAGTAATAATGATACTGAGTGTTTATCCCTGCTTTTATTTCAAAGAGCTTCAAGTGCTCTGCAGACATCTCTCACTAATCTTTATTAGGCTTTGGGAAGAAAACAGATTTCCCAGAGAAGTGTCTTCAGAAAGGCAGGTTGCTATCCAAAAGCAATAAAAGGGAAAATATTTACCTGTCTCCCCCTATCCCCACCCACCTTGTCTCCTAACTCTCACTCTGTTGTACTGATGATTGAAATGAGTTATAATACCATGCAAGTGTGGAAAGGATAATAATGGTAATTGAGTTTGTTTCCAAAAGAGTTATAAACTTTGAGTGTTTAATCATGACAGGGAACAGGTAAGTAGGAAAGAGGAGAAAACCCATAATTACCTTTATCCCATTATTTACCTATTTGGGGAACAGATCTCAGATTGGTAAAGTTACAAAACACTGAGTATAGACTTTTTTCATCCTACAGATTAGTCCTAGAGATGGCTCAAGGAATGGTCTTTACCTGAAAATTAAATCAGGGCCACAAATATTTATAACTCTATGACTAAAAATTTGTGTATCATCATTTTGATTCAATTCTTCTCAGATGGAGAACAAGGAGTCTCAGAGACTTATGGGATAACTTCCAAGAAGGCTACAGAATTGTATTTGCTGAGCTTCAAAAAACATGTTGGGACCGGCACTTTATAAAGAAGTGGGTAAATTAGTCCCCTTTACAATCCTGAGCTCCTTTCCTTCCAATCCTCAGAAACATGGCTGCACACGGTACAGGAAGCTAAAGTTTCAATATGCTGAGCAGCTGCTTCAGAGTAGCAGCAATACAAAGAAATACTTGCAGTTGTTTTTTTCAAAAAGGGAGGATGTAAGAGGGGTAAACGGTGTGTCTAAGATCTTTCAGGCTCTGATGAGTAAAAACTTAGAAAGTAGCTACTCTGGGTCAGTGGTCACGTCATTGATATGAAGGAAGCTACTAGGGTTACCAAAGTAGAGCAGCCACATGAACAAAGGTTCAGCACAGGCAGGTGCCTCACCCGAACACTTGCAAGGCAGCTACAGAACTCAAGTCCCGCTCCAGAATTCATATACCATTAGTCATTCTCTAGCCACTGAGGCTACCAGTACTACATGGGGGTAACATTTAATTTGCCCTTCCACCCACAAAATTTTAGAGCTTAAGCTTTATCATTTTAGCTATGTAAAAAATACAAATAGATGGTTACTTTAGGCTAATACCAAATAAATTAACTGAGCTTAGATCAGTAACTTTCAGACCTAGTAATTTTTCTGACAGTAGTTGAACAAGTTCAAGTCGTTACTATTAGTAATAATAATTTACATGTCATGCTCAAAGACAGTTCTCATACATTATTTCATTTCAAGTATGCCATTTATTACTCTTCTCATTTTATTCATGAGGACACAAACTCAAATAGATGAAACAGTTTTTCTTTTTTGGTACCGGGGATTGAGCTCAGAACCTTGCACTTGTGAGGCAAGCCCCCAAGAACTACTGAACTAAACCCCCAGCCCACTGGTTTAAGTGATTTTTCCTTAAGATTATAAAGCTAAAAAGAGTTAGAGCTTAGATGTAAAATGTAAGTCAACAGAGAGCTCTTTTCACTGCAGAACGTTGCCACTCATTTTAGAGAACGCTTTGTGCCTTATTATCATATTATATCATTACATGTGGATACTATGCAAGCATCATTTGAGGGGCACATTATCTTCAATTATTTGATTGGTGAAAGGAATTATTTTCTTTCATTTGCAGTACAGTTAGAAGATTATGAAGTAATTCTGCCCTGAGGGAACCCAAGAAGTACTCCAATAATTCAAACGGAAAAAAAAATTCTCATCAAGTAATTTTGTTGTTTCCAAAGTAATTGCCTAATCAAAGAGTACTCAACTGGTGGCTAGTAGGATAACCTCCATCTTTGAGAAAAGAGGGAAGCAAGGAAACATGGTAGCTTTTTACTCCTGGGAATTCTACATGGTGGTCTGACTTTGGAATATGTTCCTGATCTATTTTGGGTCAATCATATTCTCTTTTAGGTCTGCTAGATGCAGAATTATACAAGATAATTTTCAAATACTAAATTACCAAATAATCCATTATCATTAACAGATTCTCACAAAAGTCTCAAAAATCAGGTGAATCCGACCAGTTATATCTCCTCCATTTGACAAATAATAAAATAATCATAGAATGCCATGCCTGAAACTACCCAAGAAGTCAAAGACAGAACTATTTCTGCCCCTAGCCCTTCTAAATTGGAACATCTGGGCTTAAAGGTGTGCAGCCACTGTTTGAGTGCAAGTGTTATGGTTTCTGGATAGAGTTTACCTACAGGAGAAAATCAGATCTTCTGGCAGCATTTACATGGCAGGTGCAGTCATAAAGAACTTGACTTTTGATTCCACCGTCTGTGCCAGGACAGGTGGTATAGTAGAGGTATGGAATCCTGCCAGACAATCTCCAACTCAAACTTCCCTTTAGAAAGCAAAACAATAAAAATGGAAACAAAATGCCATATCCTGTTCCATATTCTGAGGTTTGACATTACTTGAAAAAGTAGAGCATTTTATATAAAAGTATTAGTTTGGCCTACATATACCTCAAGTGAAATAAGATGATAAAATGAAGTCAGTTGTGGATTGGTTTCTCTCATAGTTCACTTCTCTATTCACCTATAAAAACTAAATAGACACTCTTGTTTCAGTGAATTTTATTCATGTATCTCTAGTGCAAAAAAAGAAAAAAACAAGTTGTAATATAATACCTTCACACGAGTAACACAGGCAAGTTTTCACATAAAAGTCTGGCAGATCTTACTTACTTCAGAGACCTGGCTTACCTTCTTGGTACAGACTAGTGTGCGTTTACATTTCTTAGAATGGTCAGTTGATGATTCTATATAGTCTGGGGCCGGAGGGTTAGCTCAGAGGTTCCGGCGCCTGCCTCGCAAGCGCAAGGTCCTGAGTTCGATCCCCGGAAACCACATACAATGCTGGGTGTGGAGACTCACGCCCTCCAGCCATCAATACCACATACCACAGTGCCGGGCATGGTGGCTCACGCCTGTAATCCCAGCACTCGGGAGGCAGAGGCAGGAGGATTGCTGAGTTTGAGGCTTGCCTGGACTACATAGTGAGCTCAGAGCCACCCTGAACTACAAAGCGAGACCCTGTCTCAAAAAAAAAAAAAAAAAAAGAGTCTGACTTTTCTTTAAAAAAACAAAACCAAAACAGTAGTGTGACAGTTCAGAACAGAGCAATAAATAAATAAATAAAGGATTGCTTCTACTGACAAAGACAGACAACTCATGTTTTTCAGCAGCACTGTCTCCAAGGCAAGCCTTTGTGACTGATGAGGTAGGTTCCTGACCACAGGGACACAAGAAGGATCCAAGGAAGAATGCTCAAAGGATCCTTGTGGGGGCATTGTAGCGGCCACTATTGGAAATACTAAGCATTTTTGGTGTTTCTGGAATCCTATTTCCAACCACTGCTCTGTGGTTGCAGTGAAGGCATAAGAAGAGACTGAACTCTCCTAGACCAAATACTCTCTTCAGCTCTTCAGTTCATAACCGCAGAACCAAGATTAAAATAACATGAATGTGCTTTGCCTTTGGCCTGACTCTGCTTAAATCTGTCCTATCCATCATTTCATTTTTCCTGATCTTTTTTTGTTTTGTTTTGTTAATTTGCTCTCTGAAGAAAAGCTAGGTAATCTGTAAATGGGTTTTCATAAAGCTTGGAAAATTCATGAATTCAGAAAGGATATTTAAGAGAGTCAAAATTTTAGAACAATGTTCTCTAAAAGTTCCAAGGTGTTAAGAATCAAGATATTAAATCATTGTTTTTACCTAGAAAGTAATTCTTAAAGATATAATTTTAATTCTCGTTAAGTGATAAATAGCCTACTTGGTCCTGAGATGAGGTTGTGGCACTAGTACTTACCATAGCTGTGCCTCTTTATGCCTGACTCAGTTTAAATCCAAAAGTATGTTCCACCTTCATTTACCTGCCAAGACCTGAGTTTAGGCCCTCAGGGTGCTGAGGTTTTCCTTTGTGGGAAAAAATTACATCACCCATACCTCGGCACTGGAGGGAATGCAGGGAATGTGGCTCCCAAGATTTGGTGATATCATCAACTGCCCTAGGAGAAACCTCAAGTTCCCAAGAGTTGATGTACTAAAGACTAAAAAAGAGGTTTTTTGTTTCGAATTTATCAAAAGTGTTGATGGTCCCAAATATCACGTTTTAAATGGCCAGATAAATGTAGGGGGAACCTTTTCCAGTAAGTCTGCACCTCAAGAACCAAACATGCATGAGTTAGGTCCAAACAGAGCTACTCAATTCATTTGTATCTTACTGTACCACATCCAAACCAGGAAGAATAAAGACGGTTATCTTAGGCTCTCTCCCAACTCTGAGATGAGTTTATTCATTTAGGGACTTGCTAATGTTTCAGGTTTGCATTCAGAATAAATTCTAGGCACTCACATAATCCCTCAGTCTTCTCCAAACTTTCTTTGATGCCCAACAACTAAGGACAAGCATCTTTGATTATAAAACAATTTCTTTGGTTGGAAGAAAATTCTTTGCAGGGCGTGAACAGCAGGAGAAAGAAAAGGTCTTTCTGAAGTGCAAACTACTTGGAAACCCCCTGGGGAAAGAATCTGATTCCCAGTCTTTGAGAGGAGCAGGCCTGCCTGTACAAGCTGCCTCTGCTGAAGGCCTCTAAGAAGGCGCTTTTGTGTCTACTGTATGGCCCTCAGCAACTGCACCACAGCTTCTAACTCTCTCTTTTTTTGGTCAGCGGAAGTCTTCCGACTCTGAGAGTACACAATGCAGAAAGTCACGGTTTAATTTAATAAGAAAAGCATACTTTCTAATCAGATGGCCCCATTTCCACTCCTCCCAGATGCTTACATAGTACAGCATTATCCCCATCCCCACTCATGCATAGCTCTGAAACGTTCCTTCTTGTGTAATCATGCCAATTATCGTAATACTTCAACTTCACAAAATATTTTAGGATCAGATGTATCCTACTCTTTGTACTACTATGCCTCAGACTCGGTTCTAGGCTACATTCCAGGTCTTTCCAAAGGTCAGATTCACGTACGTGTAGCTTAGTGATGGAAGGCAGTATGGTTCAATCATGAGGACAGTCTTGATTAAAAAAAAATTAGAATAAGGCTCTTCAAGCCATTAAAGAAAAATTTAAAATACAGAACTCCACGGAATGACCCTATTTTCTATGTATTAACTGGAACACACAGACAGAAGAGGTTGGGACAACTGAGGGACAACTGAGTTGAGGCTTTGCTCTGTTACTGAATTGTTACATGACTTCAAGTCATGCAGTTAGATTTTCTTCTGTATCTTTACAACACTTTATTTTGGAGATCTGGGCCTGGTGGCACAGGCCTAACATCTCAAGAGCTGAGTCAGGAGAATCAGGAGTTTGAGGGCAGCCTCGGTTACACAGTGAGACTCTGTCTCAAAAAATTTTTAAAAATTAATTTTAGTGGGCCAGAGGGTTAGCTCAGTGGTTCTGGCGCCTGCCTTGCAAGCGCAAGGTCCTGAGTTCGATCCCCGGTAACCACATATAATGCTGGGCGTGGAGACTCACGCCCACCAACAATCAACACGGCATACCACAATGCCGGGCGTGGTGGCTCATGCCTGTAATCCCAGCACTCGGGAGGCAGGGACAAGAGGATTGCTGAGTTCATGGCGGCTTGCCTGGGCTCCATAGTGAGCTCAGGGTCAGCCTGAACTACAAAGCGAGACCCTGTCTCAACAAAAAAAATAAAAATAAAAAAATTAATTTTAGAGAAAATAAATATATATTCCTTTAGTAGACTATTTCTATAATAAGTACAAATTTTAAGTTTTGAACTAGAAAGGATTCTAAAGATTTAGTTACTCCACTAACCCCACTCTAGTAAATGGTAGCCAAAGTGACTTGCTTTTACTTTTAAATGAATATCAGATATCTATGAACTTTTTATATACCCAAAGGGGGCAACTAAAAAAATCCCAAATAATCTAACAATGATAAAAATACATGTGGCTGGACTTGGTGGTACATGCCAGTAGTCTAACATCATCCCGGGCAATTTAAAAAAAACAACAGTGTCTAACAAAGGTTCAACTCTCAACATTAAAAAGATAAGTAAATACAATCAATACCACATACCACAGTGCCGGGCGTGGTGGCTCAAGCCTGTAATCCCAGTACTCTGGAGGCAGAGACAGGAGGATTGCTGAGTTCCAGGCTTGCCTGGGCTACATAGTGAGCTCAGGGCCAGCCTGAACTACAAAGTGAGACCCTGTCTCCAAAAAAAAAAAAAAAAAAAAGACAAAACAAAAAAGTAAATAAACTATTTTAAAACCATAAAAAATGCTATCATATAGTCTACTGGCTTTAGAATACGTTAGTACCTAATGTTCATAATCCCCATATTGTACTAAAATCACCATATTTTAAAGAATGAAAATAACATATATTTATGGCTAAAATCAGTAATTTAAAAATCTTTCATATTAGAAGCACATTTTGTTAAATAGATGGCATCCAAATACTTTTCACCTTACTCATAAAGTGTCGTATTTACATTTTTAAATGAAATTTATATTGTGAAGAATCAAAATCAAACCAGTTAAAATTATTAATTAAACAGAATGTCTCTCTCTCTCTCTTTCTCTCAGTAGTAGGCATTGAACTCAGGACCTTATGCTTCCCAGGCAACCAGCAGCACCACTGAGCTACATCCTCAGCCCACTTTTACTCTAATTTAACAGGAACTTTCAGTTATATATATTTTTTCTCACTGTGTAGTTCAGGCTGGCCTTGAACTCACTGTGTACCCCAGGGTAGCCCTGAACTCAGAGATACTCCTACCTCATCCTCCCAAATGCTGAAACTACAGCCATCTGCCACCATGCCTGACTCACTTTTGCCTATTTTGGAAAATTGGAACCTAAAAATAAAGCCAAAGTATGTTATTCATCTGGACGTGTGACGAAAATGCTAGTCTGGCATGGTGGTGCACGCGTGTAATCCTAGAACTCAAGAGGCTAAAGCAGCAGGATTGCTGCAAGTTCCAGGCCACCATGGGCTATGCAGTGAGTTCAAGACCACAGGGAGACTCAAAAAAAACTAAATAGAAATAAATAGTCACAGAAGAGATTTATACATACAGGAATATTAAACAGGGACTGCTACAACTTGATTTTAGCTGATAGCAGCAGCAATCAGAATAGCTGCTTAGGTTGCATTTGTTCTTTAGCTTTAAACTACTTGAAGTTGCTTGGGTTAAAATGTAATGTTTTTGTTTATTTTTATTTCACTTACAGGGAAAGTCAGACAATTCTTAAATTGATTTGAATGATTTCTGAGAAAATGAGAGCCAAAGCCATTAAGTATTTATGTTTATACATCTCTGCATTCATCACCTATTACTTTCTATTGTTTACATTCTATCTCCTCAGTTGGACCAGGCCAAGGTGTTGTTCTTCGAACTCCTATATTACCTGCCACTGTCTATGGTTCATCATAGATACAAGGAAGCCAATATAGGCTTCAGTGTTGGTAGATTCTAAGCTTAAGATATCATAGAGCAGGGTGGGAGAATGGGAAAAATGAGAAATTGTGTCATATACTGGTACAAATTCTCAATATTGTGTGTGATCATGATATGTATATATAAGGTACCAATAAAGATTTAAAAAAAAGGTATCAGAGAGCTTAGTCTGACTTAGGAGAAATGCTGCAGGGCTATGGGCCACCTGGTGTGCAGTGATTTTTATGATAGAATAAATGACATCTGCACAACATAGAGCAATACTAGATTGTGGCATGGGGTTTTGTTTGTTCACTTGCTCTAAAGCATGCCTTCTAGTTGACTAGGGCACAAAAAGGAAAGAGACCCTGAGGCAGTCTGTAGTGGAATGTTTCATGGAAATCTCTGCCAACATCTGCTTTTTAATTTTCCTGAAATGACCCAAAATGTTTCAAATAAATAAATAAACTTTGTTAAAAATGCTGGACAGTGGGCCGGAGATCTAGCTCTGTGATTCTGGTGCCTGCCTCTCAAGTGCAAGGTCCTGAGTTCGATCCCAGTAACCACATACAATGTTAGGCGTGGTGACTCACACACACACCAGCAATCAATACCACCACATATCACAGTGCTGGGCGTGGTGACTCATGCCTGTAATCCCAGCACTCAGGAGGCAGAGACAGGAGGATTGTTGAGTTCCAGGCTTGCCTGGGCTACACAGTGAGCTCAGGGCCAGCCTGCACTACAAAGCGAGACCCTGTCTCAAAAAAAAAAAAAAATGCTGGGCAGTTAGAGAAGCAGACTGGCAGTTGTTTGATTAGCAAACACCAATATCCCTAGGTTCATCATCTATAAAATGAAAATATTGGATAAGGTATTTTTATTCTAGCCTAAAAGTTGATTTTCTTGCTTTTTCTTCATTTTTTTTCTTTGGTACAAGGAATTAAACTCAGGATCTTGAGTTTTCCAGGGAGGTGTGGTGCCTTCTTCTCTCTTTCTTTTTAAAACTTTTTTTAGGTGCCGAGGATTAACACAGAGCCTTGTGTATGCTACAGAAGTACTCTACCACTGAACTGCACCCCCAGCCTTGTGATTATATTTCAGAAATGGAACACACACTATGCTACTAAAACTCTGATCTTACACTAGGAATGGAAAATTGAATAGGTCCAAAGTAAAGTGAATAGAGTCCTTCATAAAGGTAAAGAAACTTGACCCTGAGATTTTTTTTTTTTTTAGACAGGGTCTCACTTTGTAGTTCAGAATGGCCCTGAACTATGTAGCCCAAGCGAACCTCGAATTCAGCAGTCCTCCTGACTCTGCCTCCTGAGAGCGGGGATTACAGGTGTGAGTTACCACGCTCAGTATTGTGCTATGTGGTACCGATTGCTGGTGGGCGCGAGTCATCATGCCCGGCACTGTGGTACGTGGTAACTGGGAATTGAACTCAGTACCTTGAGTTTGCAAGGCTCAAGGAACTACTGAGCTAAATCCCTGTCCCAACCATGAGAATTTTAAAGTCAGATAAGCAATATGATTCTCAGTAGATGATATTAAAATAACAGAAAACATAACACCTGATCATATTAAAGTTTTACATAGAGTAAAATAATCCGTAAGACTGTAGAAAATTTCCAGCCCCTAGAAAATGGTTTTGAGGGCCATTTTGAGGATATAGCTCAGTGGTGCTGTATCTGCCTGGCAAGCACAAGATCCTGAGTTCAATCCCTGCTACTGGAAAAAAATTATTTTGGGAGTCAAAAGAATGAAAATCTATATAATTTTTAGGAAATAGCAAAATAAATAGACATAAAATATAAAGTCTTCAGGGCTAGAGAGTTAGTTCAGTGGTTCCAGCCTGCCTAGCAAGTGCAAGGTCCCTGGTTCGATATCCGGTAACCACATACCACAATCCTGGGTGTGGTGGTTCACGCCTGTGGTCCCAGCACTTGGGAGGCAGAGACAGGAGGATCACAATCAGTATATGACATAACTAAATTCTCATTTGTTCCTCTTCTACCCACCCTACAACCCCTGGCCCTTTTTTTATTTTTGGGTCTCACTTTGTAGTTCAGGGTGGCCCTGAGCCTACTGTGTAGCCCAAACTAGCCTCAAACTCACAACATCCTCCTGCCCCCTCCATCCGAGTGCTGGGATTACAGGTGTGAGCCACCACGCCCAGGATTGTGGTATGTGGTACTGGAGCTCTCTAACACAGGACCTTGTGCTTGCCAGGCAGACACTGGAACCACTGAGCTAAATCCTGTTTTTTCTTAAAAATTTTTTTAAAAATCAAAATTTTTTAAAATCAAACTTTAAATAATTTAGCTCATTTAGATGTTTCCAAATTTGCAATTTAAATATAAATTCCAATATATCAAAAACTATTGAATAAAATACAACAAGTTTTATTAATGAACTATGAAGTATATAAAGTACCTCTATATAAAGCGGCTGTTTATTTAAAAATAAAGACATAAGAAACAATAAACCTAAATAAAAAATTTCTATTAGAGCAACTAGGAAATGAGGGGGTGCCTTTTTTATTTTTCTGAGACAGGTTCTTCTATGTAACCCAGACTGGTCTCAGACCCATGGCAACTCTCCTGTCTTGGGCTCCCAAGTGCTGAGATTACAGGCATGTGCCACCACCCCTCAGAGCAAATAAGAATTTAAGGGCTCAAGAAATCCTATCCTATGAACAGTTGTGAAGCTTAATGGGTAGGGGGAAAAAAATCAAAGTGATGGAAAGTAACCCAAGTTGGTTTTTACAATTTTTGTTTTCAGAATTTGGTAAGCAAATAAAGCCACAATTGTTCTACTTATATAAAAATATATCAGTAAAATGTCTTTTATTTTTATGGGCTTTTTTGTGAAAACACCATGTGGAAAGGCTGTAAGCATTTCTAAAGTATATGCAATTTTACTTAATATTTAGAGAAGAAAATCCTTTTACTACACAGAAGCAAATCTCTGTTAGATACCAATTTTTTATTTCTGGAGTTCTTCACTTAAGGTCAGACCACTTTCTTATAATTATATCATAATATTGACTTAAAGTAATGTATGTGACTTAAAGTAACAGATACAAATAGTCTTAAAATTATGTGAACTGAAAATAATTTTCTTTTTTGAGATAGGGTCTTACTCTGTATTTCAGACTAGCCTTGAACTCACGATGTAGCACAGGCTGACCTCGAATTTGCAGGGATCCTCCTCCCTCACCCTCCGGAGAGCTGGGATTACAGCCACTGGCCACCACACCCAGTTTTAGGTTTCATTTCTTGAAATAACTGGGATTATTTTAGGATAGCAGCTTTTGAATCTGGAGTCCTTGGGCCTTCAGATGCATCCCAAAGACTTTCTCAACTCTGACCTTATACAGAATTGTAAACTGTATATGAAGTATATGTATTTTGTGCACAGTCAGTAATTTTTATCACATTTTCAAAGGGACTTGTTACACACAATAAAGATTAAAAGCTATAACTTTAGGATCTTTCAAAATCAGAACTGGAAATCCCAAGTTTAATAGCTAAGAAGATGAAGTCCTTTGGGCATATGTTAATCCAAGGTTTAAAATCAGTACCCCAACATCTCTCTTGGAAAAAGCAGAATTCCCTAAAATGCAGGAGTTGAGCATTCTATTAAACAAAATAAATGCTATGCAAAAGTGCTATGTAGGGGCCAGGGATTTAGCTCAATAGTTCCGGTATCTGCCTTGGAAGTGCAAGGTCCTGAGTTCAATTCCCTGCAACCACATACCATAATGTCAGACGTGGTGACTCACCCCTGTAATCGCAGTACTCGAGAGGCAGAGGAAGAACTGCTGAGTTTGAGGTTTGCCTGAACTACACAGTAAGCTCAGGGCCAGCCTGAGCTGCCTGAACTACAAAGCGAGACCCTCTCTCTCTCTCTCTCACACACACACACACACACACACACACAAAGTGCTGTGTAAAAGAGCACCTCACATATATTCAGTATGGTCATATTTATGATTTAGAATTAATCAAGGAAAGTGTACTATAAATCAGAGGAGTAAAGGAAAGCATCATGCTCTATCAAACCCAAACACTCAAAATAATTGACCTTATACTTAAAAAACATACTGAGGTAAATAACTGTTTCTTCCCACAACTATCTTCCAGTTACCTGAGTTACTCAGAACCAACAGGGACGTTCCTCATACTCATGCATTATTTGTTGAATCCATACATTCTATGTCTAGGGTAATAAGTACACTAAGGCATTATTCTCAGGTATATAGAGGAGGAGAACAAAATGGACAAAAAGCTTCACTTCACAGAGTCTGGATTTTACTGAGGAGATGCAGGAACCTATAAAAATAAAACATTGTACCCTGTCAGCTGACAATAATTTTGTAAAGATAAATAAAGTAGGGAAAGCGAACATGGGCTTCAGGGGGAAGATGCCTACAGAATTTGATGATCAACAAAGACTTTTGTTGAGGTCTATTTGGATAGAAAAATATTTTGGATAAAAGTGTTTCAGTCTTAAATAAAAAATTTATTTTTGCCCTTTTTTTTTCTTTTTCCTATGTATATGATACTGAGAATTGAACCCAGGGCCTCCTGCATGCCACGCAAGTAGTCTACCATTGCTTCTTTGTTTTGAGACAGGGTCTCGCTTTGTAGTTCAGACTGGCCCTGAGCTCACTAGTAGCCCAGGCAAGCCTCAAACTCAGCAATCCTCCTGCCTCAGTCTCTCAAGTGCAGGAATTACAGGCATGCACATCGTGCGCAGTTAGATTCCTCTGTTAAAAGAAATATTCATTTTATAAAGGGTATTCAAAGTTTAAAACTGTAATATTCTCCTAAAATTACTAATATAAAGTTAATGAAAGTCAACACACACTAGCAAGTCCCTGCAAAGATAGAATGTCCAGTCTTACTGAAGAACAGCAAGGAGGTTCTAGTGGCTGGAGTCAAGTGTCAAGGAGAGAAAAGACCAGACCACAAAGGGCCTTACATTTAATTGTGAAGACTCTGGTTTTTACAGTAATAATGCTCAAAAGAACAATGAATGTAGGTCAGAGCATTACCTCATGGGGCTTTTAAAGATATAGAGTTGACAGGGGCCGGAGATTTAGCTCAGTGGTTCAGGCGCCTGCCTCACAAGTGCAAGGTCCTGAGTTCGATCCTGGTAACCACATACAATGCTGGGCGTGCTGACTCACGCCCACCAGCCATCAATACCACATACCACAGTGCCGGACGTGGTGGCTCACGCCTGTAATCCCAGCACTTGGGAGGCAGAGGCAGGAGGATTGCTGAGTTCGAGGTTTGCCTGGGCTACATAGTGAGATCAGGGCCAGCCTGAACTACAAAGTGAGACCCTGTCTCAAAAAAAAAAAAGATATAGAGTTGACAAATGTTTAACAATAATTTTTGGCTGAATTGTCAAACTAAACAACTTAAATTCAAATAGAAGCTGTCTCAACCACTGACAACATTTTATCTTTTTAGGATTTCTACACAATTCAGGATTTCTACATCAATTCAGTAGAATTGATCCTTAAAAAAATCTACATGTTTTGCAATTCAAAAAAACTGGCCTACTCTTCTGTTGCCTTCAAAGATTGGGTCCCCCTCTGCACAATTCTGCTCTTGCTTTCTACAATGTACTGATGTATGATTCTTTTATAAAATGGAATACTTGTTACCTGTTAATATCCAGCTTGTAGGCTTTTGTGAATGATTTTTAGCACCTTGGAAGAAAACTACTACATAAATTCAATGAAATATTTTTTAACAACAAAATCTTTTTACAAAAAATATCTTTTTTAACAATATCTTGTTACCAAGTCTGGTTCTCAGCACTGGTAACAATAATACATTGCTCATTTATAACATGCTCTCCCCAGCATTGAAGGGAATAAAGGAAAACACAGATAAGTTAAAAAAAAAACTTTCCAGTAAACAAAATATAAGGCTTTTTAGATAAAACAAAATTTTAGCATAAGCCATAAGAATGTCTTTAATATTATATAAGAAGTAAATTATGGCTAATTTCTACATAAAGAAAATTTCTATACACATGCATATACATGAATATTTGTTAAAAAACCAAGGACCCCCAGAATCCACTTGAATATTAATGTGAAGGCAGCAACAGCCAGAAGCATACCTTATTCATTACTTCCTGCTAACTAAAGAGATTTATGAACTTGAACCTACAATCTTTTTTTGTTTTGTTTTATTTTTTTGAGACAGGGTCTCGCTTTGCAGTTCAGGCTGGCCCTGAGCTCACTATGTAGCCCAGGCAAGCCTCCAACTCAGCAATCCTCCTGTCTCTGCCTCCCGAGTGCTGGGATTACAGACGTGAGCCACCACACCCGGCGAACCTACAATCTTTTGTTGGACTTTCAAATAAATTATGGAACTATCATACAGTATACACACTGTGCTTGATGGGTACTTATAAAGGGATACCTGGAAAAGCAGAGTAAGGTGGTGCACCTCGGTAATCCCAGGACTGGGAGGCTGAAGTAGGACTGAAGTTTGAGGCCAGACCTGGCTACTTGGAATTCAAGGGCAGTCTAGACTATATAAGTGAGACTTTGTTATAACGTACCAAAAAATAAAATAGCATTCTTATTTATTCATATCTTTGCACATGAAATTCACATTGAGAAAAATATAAGACAAACACATTTTAGAAGGTAACCAGATACTGTGTATTCTGGATCAACTTCAGACAATGGTACTCATCACTTTCATTACTTTCTGCTTTGGAAATGAACTATACAAAGCCTATGCTGGTATCGTCTTCATCTGTATTCTGAGGTGTACAGAACTACAGAGCAGCAAAACCATGGGCTCTGAACTATGCTCTTAGCATAGTTCCAGCTAAGCCACTCTTCCTAATACTAGTTAATGCCTTGCAGATATTAACATTTAAGGCCTTAGCTTCTTTATCAGTAAAATGTAAAAACAAAAATTCTGAAGTTTTCCTTTTAAAAAGTGCTAATGTCAATTTAATGAGCTGAAACATGTAAAACGCATAGCATCAGTTTGGTAGCTGTGAAATTTCAATCCTTCACTTTCACAAACGAGGAACCTAAAAAGCCTACAAAGATAAAAACTATTTTGTCCCAAATCACACAACTACTTGGTAGCAGGGTCAGAACTAAAGGTCAAGATCCCAGGGTCACAGTTTTTGCTGCAGTATAGAAGACTGTCTCTCTGACTTGAGCCAAAAATGTTAATTGTAAAGTTTCAGGCCGTGGCTACAAATAAAGCAAAAATTTAAAGATGGAATAACTATGTGTTGACTAATAGGTAAAATTAAAAGGCAAGCACAGACATTGCACAAAGGGGAATTTGTCCAGGAGTGTTGTTCACTCTTACTAGCCAAATTCAAAACTACCCTGGTTACCTTGTAGAACAGATGCCTTAGGCCAGCACATTCTAATCCTGATCATAACTTTATCCGGGAGTCCAAGAAAATCCAGGACAACCAGCTGGGCAGGAAAAATATGATAGAGAAATGGCAACCTTCTATGTGCTACAATAAGATTTTTCTTTTTTGCTCTGAGAAGAGGATAGATTTCAAGTTGTCCTCAATATATATATATTTTTTTTTTTGAGACAGGGTCTCGCTTTGTAGTGCAGGCTGGCTCTGAGCTCACTATGTATACCAGGCAAGCCTAGAACTCAGCAATCCTCCTGTCTCTGCCTCCCGAGTGCTGGGATTACAGGCATGAGCCACCACGCCCAGCACTGTGGTATGTGGTATTGATTGCTGGTGGGCGTGAGTCTCCATGCCCAGCATTGTATGTGGTTACCGGGATCGAACTCAGGACCTTGCACTTGCGAGGCAGGCGCCGGAACCACTGAGCTAACCCTCCAGCCCTGTCCTCAATATTTTAATACAAAAATATCACTATAATAATTTTTAAAAGTGGCAGTACTATCACTAAAAATTAGAGACATTGAAAAGAGGTAAACAACCCAGAAAACTAGAAAACAGACAATACATAAATTCCAGGACAGTTATTTATTTATTTTTTTAAAGAATATATTCAATCAGGAGGCAGAGACAGGAGGATTGCTGAGTTCGTGGCGGCTTGCCTAGGCACCATAGTGAGCTCAGGGCCAGCCTGAACTACAAAGCGAGACCCTGTCTCCAAAAAGAGCAAAAAAAAAAAAAAAAAAAAAAAGAATATATTCAAAAGGGGCTGGAGATTTAACTCAGTGGTTCCGGCGCCTGCCTCGCAAGCACAAGGTCCTGAGTTCGATCCCTGGGCATGGTGACTCACACCCACCAACAATCAACCAGCAATCAGCACCACATTACCAGTGCTGGGCGTGGTGGCTCGCGCCTGTCATCCCAGCACTCGGGAGGCAGAGACAGGAGGATTGCTGAGTTCGAGGCTTGCCTGGGCTACATAGTGAGCTGAGGGCCAGCCTGAACTACAAAGCAAGACCCTGTCTCAAAAAAAAAATGTGTGTGTGTGTGTGTGTGTGTGTGTGTGTGTTAGCTCAGTGGTTCCAGCATCTGCCTTGCAGGTGCAAAGTCCCAAGTTTGATCCTCCATAACCACATACCACAATGCCAGGCATGGTGACTCATGCCTATAATCCCAGCACTCGGGAGGCAGAGGCAGGAGGACTGCTGTGAGTTCAAAACTTGCCTGGGCTACATAGTGAGCTCAGGGACAATGTGAACTACAAAGCAAGACCCTGACTCAAAAAAAAAAAAAAAAAAAAGAAAAGAAAAGAGGGCTAGAGATTTAGCTCAGTGGTTCCGGCACCTGACTAGCAAGCACAAGGTCCTGAGTTCAATCCCCAGTAACCACATACAATACTGGGTGTGGTGATTCACATCTGTAATCCCCATCCTCAGGAGGCAGAGACAGGAGGATTGCTGAGTACAAGGCTTGCCTGGGCTATATAGTGAGCTCAAGGCCAGCCTGAACTACAAAGCAAGACCCTGTCTCAAAAAAAAAAAAAAGAATATATTCAAATGGAAATAAAAATAGACATTGTAATCACTACCATGGAGGCCTCTTTATCAGTCACCACCAAGTAATTAGGAGATCTGGAATGTTTCCTTGACCTAGTTTACTGATGGCTGGTAAGAATATACTGACTGAAGAGTAATGGAAGGTAATTCTAAATATACAAGTTGAGTAGAAAACAAAATAAAATAAAAAGGTGGAAGGATATTAAAGAAGAGGAAGGGTCAGGATTTTGGCAAATGTGAGGGAAAATGAAGAATTAGGATACTGCACTCGCTGAGGGATTTGAAATGATAACAGTAATGCAAAGAAAGAACTCTCAAAACAGCAACATAATTTGGTCAAGACCAAGATGAGACATACAGAATGAAAAAAAGGACTTGGGAAATTGAAGGGAATATATACCAAAGGCTGCATTTCCTCCTTTAATTTTACCTTATTCTAGTATTTTTAGAATATTATAAATTAAAAACTTGAACATACCTTATAAAATGGATATTACTACTGGCAAAGAAAAATCTAAGTGCAAAGAGTAAGGGATGAAAATCAGTACAAAAATTCTGCTTTGGCTTTTGATGATCTTGTGTATATAGCCATCAGATAAAGCTGAGACAAGCAAAATTATTTTACAAGCAATTTTACAATCTATTTTATTATTAAACAAGTTGGGGACATAGCTAGGAATATTTCTTTTTGTCTAAGTAAACTTAAAAGTATAATACCAGTGAAAATCCACTAATTTTTTTCCTTATTAAACTGTATCTTGAATTAAATGGAGCAAAACATAAATCATTTGATTTTCAGAAAACTTCTGGGAAATCCAGAAATTACACTAGATTATTCTTTTTTTTTTTTTTTTTGAGACAGGGTCTCACTTTGTAGTTCAGGCTGGTTCTGAGCTCACTATGTAGCCCAGACAAGCCTGGAACTCAGCAATCCTCCTGCCTCTGCCTCCCGAGTGCTGGGATGACAGGCGTGAGCCACCATGCCCAGCTAGATTATTCTTTTTTAAAATCACTATATGAAGCTTTAGGTTTTCCAGAGTACAGCATCCTCAATTTTACAAAGACCCAAAGGCATCTATAGAGACAACCAATCTTATCAGACAGCTAGAATAACTCATAGATAGATAAATATCTAGAATTATCAAAAATCTCCCCATGTTAAAACAGAAGACTGCTTTTAGATTTGTGACAGCAGGGTATATCTATTCATCAAGAAAGCTACAGTGCTGCAAAGCACAAAATCTAGGAGACAAATACAGAACTTCAGCTAAACGGAAAGCTTGGTTAACCACAGTTGAGTAAACCTGAGTTGCAATGTAATCTGATAAGGAACAAATGGCATGGATTCTGCAAGTGTAAACCATGTGTCTCTAACACACCAGAGTTCTTTGAAGGAGTTAACCAAATAATGGATAAATTAAAACCAATGCATTTAATTCAAAAGGTGTTTTTTGTTTGTTTTTGTTTTTTTTAAAGATCAAGTTGCTCAGGTGGAGCTGAGATGTAGCTCAGTGGTAGAATAGATCTGTGACACATTCAAAACACTGGTTTCAATCCCCACTATTGCAAATAAATAAGTAAATAAGCAAACAGTCCCTCATAATGCTATGGATTATAAACTAATACACAATAAATTAAAATCAATACTGAACATATCCAGGGACTAATAGGCTAGTATAAAAACTATTAATGGAGAAGAAGAAGGATGTGTCATCAGAAAAGAGCAAAAATTGCCAAAAATGTGAAACTGTCTACTGTGAAGCCTGAAAGTCCTTGTTAATACAGTGAAATTCCCTCTTCACAGAGAAACAATATTTAAAGTATATGGATAAGCACAAAGTCATAGTTAAAGAGATTATCATGATTTCCCAGAGTGAGAAAAAGACCAGAATAAGACTGGTAAAGTGGATCACAAAGAGATTATCAACTAGTGTTTGTTACATACTTTTTAACACAAAAACTTTATGTAAAGCTTTATAATGGAGAACAACCAATTTAAAATAAGGGTTAATTATTTTATGTAGCATATAATTAACTCATTGAACTTGCTGGCACAAGATATAAGTATGCTCCCAAAGATTTCTGATACAAACATACAGTTTTATAATAAAATTACTTACAGTAAAAATTAAAATAGTATATGTTTCATGCTTCAGAGTATTAATGAAGCAATGTCAGAAGTTCCCTTTTCAGTTGTTATATGCAGAATGATTTATAATTTCAACTTTTAAGTATTTCAAATTCCACCCTAAAGTCCATAGTAAATAATATTCAAAAACAACTTAATGTTTTTTTGATATATTCTTTCCTATTTTTAAATAATAGATCTATCCATTTCACCCACTTCTTCCACTTCATTTTCTCAGCTCAACATAACATTCAAAGAGGAATAACAAAGAATTACTATATATTTAAAAATCCATATCTGAAAAAGAACTCTATAATGTTACATTTTTTACTTTCTTTTTCTAGGACAAAACTTAAATTCCTACAATACTTGGGGGTATGTTCAGATCTACATATACCACAAAATAAAAATTTGAGTTTGGATGGTGAGATTATATTTAAGAACATTTTAAATTGTGTCTAAGAGCTACAGCAACAAGTGTTATTTTATAAAATGAGTCTTAATCAATAAACAGTATCATTTAATGGAGTGAGATAGTAGAATGCCTGTTAAAAAGGTAGACCCTCTAAGCTCTGTCTTTACCATGCAGAATGAGCAACTACCCTATAGGAGGCT
Organism: Thryonomys swinderianus; assembly: GCA_004025085.1. Lineage (NCBI taxonomy): Eukaryota > Metazoa > Chordata > Mammalia > Rodentia > Thryonomyidae > Thryonomys > Thryonomys swinderianus. The sequence continues at coordinate 43,302 of PVIC010006988.1, forward strand.
TCAGTCAGTTCATAAATTCGACACATAAAGATCGGGGGAGAGCGTTATAGGCAAGAGTCACAACCTAGAAAGCCGAATATACTGGGAAAAAACTCTGTGGAATCAATAAAAAAGCAGATGTTACCTTAAATTTTTGAAAAAAGAAAACATAAAAGAATGTGTTGATAAGACCAGAGAGATCATGGAGAGATTTACACTTTGTGTCCATTTTGTAATCCAGTCCTCTCCATTTTGGGCTTAGCAATAGGGTGCCACACGTGGTATAAAGCCAGCCGTCGCATTCAAGCTTGAGTGAATTTTAAAAGTGACACTGTAATCAAATATGCTGCAAGGGCATTTTAGAATTTCAGGGTGCTGCTGACCATGAAATTCAGCCGTCTTAGTGCTCACTTCAGATTTTAACAGGATATAAACCACAACCTCCCGGTTAAATATAAGCCTATACATTTATTTCACTTATCAAAAAATAGTGCCCAGAACATATCACTTGCAAAGGAAGGTCACATTATGTATATTTAGAAAGGTTATACAATACAAGTTAAATATAAACTAAATTATAGGATTTATATTAATTTTTTGAGTATAAAATAAGAATATACTTTTGAATGCCAATAAGACAATATCCTTAAAATACAGAATAGAAAGCTAGGCATCAGAAGCCCTTCTATGGCATTTGATTTGGGAAACCAAAGGAGAAAAGCATATTTCAAACAGAAGAAAAATGAAATAAAGTTATACTTGCCTGCATTAATTTCCCTTCTGCTGGGGTTATTTCAGCAACACCAGCAAATACACCTTCCAAAGTGAGATTCAGTTTTCCTGTGGGGTCCATTTTCAAGGGGATCACTCTGATAATAGCTTTTTGCTCTGCTGATCTTTCAGACTCCACCGCTGCTGCCAGTACAAATCCTGTGCGTCCAAAGCCTGCCTGCAGGGTAGCCATCAGCAGCCAGGGCCAGAGGGCAGCCAGCTGCAGCTGGTGGCCACCACTCATGCTACCAGCTGCCGCAACGCACTTTGGCCATACATACTGCTTCCACTAGCTAACACCAAATGCAGGTCTCAGATCCAGACAAATGGAGGAAAAGAATTCATGCTTCAGTTTCAGAAAGCCAAGTCATAGTTTTGGCTCTTTTTCTTCTTCTAAAGTTTATTCTTAAGAACAGGTGGCATTCCTGATTGGGCAGAGAAGAGGGTGCTTTCAGCCCACTTCTGCAGATGTGTTATTTTCTCCCATCTTCACTCTGACTAGCAATAACACTACTTGTCTTTGGTATTTCCAACTTTGCTTGAGATTAAACGTCACATCATGAATTTTTCTTATGTTAAATCACTTGGTGTTGGTTCCATATGCATCAAGTTCCGACACACTAAACTTAGTATTTGATGAACAAAACAAGGCAAAGTAAACAGCTAAGGCCACACATCAAAGGTGAGAATGAATATGTCCAGCTCAGAAAATGAAGCCACAGACCTTTTAAGAATTGGTCAATTGTAAATTATTAAAGACCATAAATAAATTTTAATAGAAGAGAGGAAATAATAATAAAAAATTCATACTACACCTTGAGGGATGCTACAACATTCATCAAAAAGGTTTTCAGATGTGTTTCAGCATGGTCCAAAGTTCTAGGTTCACTGAATTTATATACTTTTCATGGACTTGGACACACTATCATTTTATGTCCTCCACCAAAAGTTGACTATAAATTAGGTACTAATATCTTCACATATTACAGGAAAATCCTGTGCATCACAATCTTCCAATTTTCAAAATTAGAATATTTGAAAAGATTAGCTTTCCAATTTTCCTAGTTAAAATTCATATTATTATTGTCACCATTTTCCTTTTTTTTTTTCCTTAGGGATTCCAGATTTTATTCTCTATTTGAGAATATTAAGCATTTGTTTTTTAATGAGATACTTCTGGAAACTAATATATAGATATAAACTAATTTTTTAGTTTTATAAGAAAAAGAACTGTTCCAAACACGTTTTCAAATTCGTTCATGGGTAGAGAATAAAATATAGAACGGATGTTATTAGTCATAGACTCCAAGTAGAACACCCCAAAAAACTACAATTAAGCCTGAGTAAAGTAGTTCTGCATTATTTCTAGGCACATATGAGAATGTTGAGTCTGGGCATAAGCCCGAATAAGATTTTTAAATGAGCACCCTTAAGTGAATATAAATGTACTTCACCCACAAAGCCCACTGTATTTCGAGGTCAAGTATAAGAGATCTTATAAACTCTTCAGAATAAGTGCTAAAAAGCCAAGCAACTGAACATGAACCTGTTATAATCTTTTCTTTTGCTGAAGCAGAAGGAGGAGAAAAAAAAAAAAAGAATTCCAGAAGAAATCTGCAAACCTGTTGCGAAGTCTGGCCCACTTGAATCCTCGGGGGGTGAAACACATTCACTTATGCTTTTATAGATCCTCCTCAAAAAAGGTTAGAACTCTTAACCAAATACAGCTCATTCTTCTACCTTCAGACTCTGCAACCAAACCAGTGTCCCACACTACAGGTAGGTGCCGAGAAATTCCGCAGCCTGAAAAAATAATCCATGCAGGTCAAGGCAGAAACTTATTCCAGGATGAGAGCTACTGTCCCCAAGAACTCTAAAAACATTTATATAAGATCCAAAATCATTTCTGAAATTTCCTAACAAAAATTCTTTTTCTTTCCAAGCAGCATATTAAAGAGTCAAATCTTGAAAGAGAAAAGAAGCAATGTAGCAATACATCAGCAACAATTCACTACCACAAACAGAAAATCCCAGAGGGAGAAGGCAGTATCTCTGACTCATGGATGGACTTAGAAAGTTCGAAAGGACTCGAGTGCTTCCCTTCCAGAAAGACAATTCTGGATCAGCTCCTAGAGCAGGAAGCCAGTGGTTTGTAATTGGTATTCTAGCTCTGACTCCCTCCCCTGGGACTGCAATCACGCTCTCTACCTGCTGACAAAGTGAGGGTGGAGCAGCCAGAGGCGGCCACCCCCACCCGCCCCTCCTCCTCCTCCTGGCGCGTGCACGAACCACTTACTTAACCGGACCCGTTCTTTCCCTTTCCTCTTTCAGCTCCTCTGCTCCCCCTAGTGAGCCACAGCCCAACTGGATCCAATACAAGCTTCAATACCTTTCTCCAGGTCAGCAAGCTACTTTTAAATGTGGGCCACTCAAACGCATCCAAGCAGATTCTACACCTGACAGAGGTGAGATGGTGGCACGAGGAAATAAACAGAAAAAAAAAAATCAAAGGGGTTTTCTGCTCTTTCCGGGTGTTAGTGTCTATAAATGGCACCACAAAGCCAGAACAAAGTGAACCTATACTATAGCCTTTGCTGATTTATTGCTGCTTCTGTTACCCTGAGAAGGACTCTGACCAATTTATACATAGCTTACTAATTTAAACTGTTCCTTATGGAGTTTTTAGATCAAGGTGATGTCAGAGGCCTGGGGTGTTTTCTCCTCACATTTTTGGGAGGTGAAATAGTATTATAGGTCAGACCTATGGCCTTGATGTAAAACTGCAAGTAAATCTGTCATTGATACAGCAAAGGGTAAAATGAGAAGATTGTACACAGCAAAAAAGAAAACTAATTTCCAGCTAATTACCATATTCATAAACTTGCCATTAGAAATACTGCAAATTTCTAATGTTTCCAGTAAATTTTCAAATTTAGATTAATTTGTGATCAGAAATTTTTGAACTACTGCTAAAATCTTTTCCAGTTCTATCAATGAAAAATAGTGTGGTTAGAGATGTAGCTCATTGGTGCCATGCTTGCCTGGCAAGCCAAAGGCTCTGAGTTCGATCCCTGGTACTACAAAAAAAAGGGAAGAAAAGAAAAGAAAATGTGAATACAGGTTACTAGCCTATATACATTTAAAAATGGTTAGGAAAGGTTGAGGGTATGTTTCAGTGGTGAAGCACATGCCTGGCCATATTCAATCCACAGTACCAAAAGTAAAAGAAAAATATGAAAGTTTAAATTGGGCATGGTGGTATATGCCTGTTATGTCAGCATTGGGAGGCTGAGGCAGGAGGATCACCTCGAGTTTCCAGGCCAGCCTGGGCTACATAGTGAGTGCAAGACCAGCCTGAATTACATAGTGAGACCCTGTCTAAACACACACACACACACACACACACACACACAAAGAAAAAGCTTATAACAATTTTTTTTTTTGAGACAGGGTCTCGCTTTGTAGTTCAGGCTGGCCCTGAGCTCACTATGTAGCCCAGGCAAGCCTCGAACTCATCAATCTGCCTGTCTCTGCCTCCCGAGTGCTGGGATTACAGGTGTGAGCCACCACGCCTGGCACTGTGGTATTGATTGCTGGTAGGCATGAGTCTCCACGCCCAGCATTGTATGTGGTTACCGGGGATTGAACTCAGGACCTTGCGCTTGCGAGGCAGGCGCCGGAACCACTGAGCTAACCCTCCGGCCCCTTACAACAAATTTTATGTTGCTTTTTACTTCATGTGCAGATAAATCTTTGTTTGGTAATCTGTAAAATGTGAGCAATAAATTGTATTGTAGGAGTGTTGTAAAGATTGTCTCTAAAAGTAAAAAGTAAAAGCAACTTATTTACCTTGAACATTTTACCCAAAGGTTTATGTTTCAGAATCGTAGAACAATTACAAAGCTAAAGCAGAGATAAATTCAAGACCCTGCATTTGAAAGGCAGGCGGCAGCACCACTGAACTAAGTCCCTGAGACAAGATGAATTCATATTTGGCACTTTTTCTCCTGTTTGGACTTTGAAAACAACGCAATACAGATCTTTTGTAGTTCCTTCCCTGAATTAGAAAGCACTCTACTTCTGTTGAAGTGAAATTTTGAAAACCTGTTATCTTGTGTTAGTACTGGCCTTATCCCATCACTTTAACAGATTTTCGTTATCTTGTGTTAGTACTGACTATATCCCATCATTTATTTTATTTTTTGGAGAGGGTCTTGCTACTGGTAAGTTGCTACTAGTAAGTTGTATGTTATATGATTACAGCATAATAATAATACTCATGTCATTATTTGAAAATAATACAAAAATATCTTTAAAGTAAAACTTAAACAGTAACCTACAAATAGACTTTACCCTATTTTTCTCTGCTTCAAACTTGCAAAGGAATTAACCTAATAGTCAATATATGCACTTAGTTGGGGGGAAAAAAAGAAGTTAACAAAATTAACTATCAAATTGGCCTCTCTTAAGGAATATGGGAATGAGGATGACATGTATCATAAACCTGGGGACACTGAGATATTTACGTTCAAGCCAAACAGCTCTATGTAATTTAGTTCACAGATATCCTGTGTTTATTTATGTACCAGAATTGACGAACAAGAGAAATTATTCTCCAGCTTCAAAGTAGGAGAGTTATGTCTCAAAGGTTGGCATACCACATTTCCTACCCAGAGATGCCATAAAGATGGTATCACTATGGTCATGAGAAGCCTTGTTTTACTAATATCGACAACCTCATCTTATACTTTAGGCTCTGTAAAAAATATCTGAGAATTATCCTTATCCTTAAGGACATTTTAAAATTTCAATCTCTATTCAAGGGCAAATCAAAAACATGTCAGGAATATTAAAAAAAGATTATTTGAAAAACAATACAAAGCGAGATGTGGTGGTATATGCCTATAATCTCAGCACTGTGAGGGTAAAGCAAGAGTAGACTGAAAATTCCAGGACATCCTGGACTACATAGCAAGACCCTGTGTCAAAAATTATTCCATCAAAAAAGAAAAACATAGCTCATTCCTTTTTGAACTGTACTAACATCATTAATGATCATAATGACTGAATTATCTACTGATTATCAATCAAATAATAAAATCAAGCAAGACAAATCTAGTTGAAACACTCACTTTATTGTTGAATGACTGAAATTTATTGGTCCTTAAGGTGCTGAAATACTGAAGTGCTAATCAGGAACCTTGTTAGTATGTATCAAATCCCTGCTGGATAATTCACATGAAGATTTTACCTCTTGCCATTCTGCCCAAGTCACTGATGACAGCTTTACTTGACAGACATGAGGCATGTGAATATAGCAGGAGATCCAGCTCCTTGGATTATTGTATTCACATAAGAGTTTGGAAAGCCTACCAAGGCATTTCATTAATTAAGCCCTAAAACCACTGAAACCAAAACCTGTGCAAGGTTCCTGCTTGACACATGTTCCTCAAAAGATATTATCTCTTTCAACAACATAAAGCTAAGAAAAGTGTATTGAAAGGATTATCACCTATACAGTTTACCAGCTCTTCAGTATGACAACAGAAAAAGTGCCTTCATTAGGAAACTAGGTCTTCTTGTCACATACTCTACCAAAATATACAGCCTGGTCAAAAGATACAAATGTCTTGGTAATTTACTCATTTTTAAGCCCTGCTAGTAAAGATAAATAAATACTTACCATGTGGACATAAATTTATCTAATCAATTGGGTCATTTTTTGAATCTACTTTTACATGTAAACTGAGTAACTGCAGAGCTCACCCTTTAAAATAAAAAAGCTAGGGCTCTGAAACACTTCCTAGGCTTGACTTCACTGGGGGCACAATGCAATATAAGACACGAGCTGTGACATCCACAGTGGCTGGTGTAGTAATTATGTCCTATCATTAAATGACTTTTTTCATTAGTTTCATATCCTCAGGCTTTCCTTTTCTTTCTGCGGTGCATTTTAAGAATATCAAGGCAGAATACAGTAAGTACTAGTCAATTTAAGAGACTTTAAGTCAGAAAGGCTCTTGTTGTCATTGGATGGGCAAGCAAGGGATTAACCATAAAACTGGACATACATGATGTCCTCTTCTTGAAAACAATCCCATAGTCTTACTATTTGAATTAAGAATCATAATCCAGGATAAGAAAAAAATGTTATAGTCTATCCCACCATCCAAAATTGTCAGAAGTTAATCGAGATATAAACTATTAAAAAACATCAGACCATAGCTTCTGCTAAATGACAACTAATCAGTTTTCCCCCAAAGTTTCACAGTAACTTTTATAGATGAGGATTTGTACGTGTTTAATGTAAAAATCTAAAATGCGAAACACCACATTAAATTCTTAAAGTTTTTATACTGTGTATATCTCCCCTCCAAAATAAGAATATTACATATCTGTAATATTAATATATTAAATCTACCACACCATTTGTAAATATAAACAAGTTAAATATTTTTCTTTAGAAGACATTTAAGTGATAGTAACAAAACCTTCTTAGCATTTATGATAATGTATCATTAAAGAAGGGTATGAAAATAGAAACTTTCTCTCATTAATATAAAAGAATTGTGGGATGCTAAATGTGATGGATGGTCCAAGTCCGAGTGCCTTGTTCTTGAAACAGATTACTGGGTTAGGAAGTAAGAGAATTTCCTGTTTAATCACTTAGAAAATTAGCTCTTCCCCGGAGTTTCTTCCCTGGAATTCCTGACCCATTTAGATTTGTGATCTCGATGACCTTCCATATCTTTGTTTCTCATACAATCTTCTCTACAAGGATCACACCTTCCTTGAAATAGAGACTGATCTCCCCACTGGAGTGGTGTTGATGTCAGTTTGAAAGTGACAAGACAATTAAGTGCGCACACACACACTATACTCCAGTATCATAGGTATAGCAGTCTGTAGATACTTCCTAACTGTAACAGAAGGCTTGGACTTTTCATCTGAAAGGGATCTGGACAGCAAACAAAACACGGCTGCTAGATGTTTAGTAGTTTGTCAAGCTAAATAATCTGAACTGAACAGCTGTAATAAATACCAAACTCCCAATTTTCAATTAACAAAATTTTCAATTAACAAAAGAAAAAATACTTCTTTTCCTTAACAGAACTGAAAAAATCCCAACAGTGTGTCATTTGCAAGGCTGGTCTGCCTCCAGCTACAGCTAGTGTACAATGTCACTTTTGTCATCCATTCCTCACTCTTTGAATTCTTCCTCCTTTGGAAAATGTTCCTGCTTGCAGGCCACGTCCACCAGCAGATGAAGATCTAAAAAGAAAGGATTGTTTGCTTACTCTTAGCCTCTCAGTGTATAGAGTTTTAAAGATAAGTCTTCAGAAAAGAACAAGCTGCCTTCACTGTACCCAAAATTACACTGTTCCACCAGATCTTCAAGTTGAAGGTATTGCTATATTTTAAAACACTCAAAGCAGCCCAGTTATATACTTGAAAAAACCAGTTTTAAAAGTTCTCTAATGTTCAGTGGTGTGGCCAAGCTATTTTCACTTCAGTT